>APFE031003251.1:72263-124989 GCA_000404065.3 Pinus taeda | reverse complement strand
CATCACTGCAAACTTTATTAATGAGGTAGAGCTTGATGTTGTACCACTTGACATATGTGGAATTGTTTCAGGGAGCCCATACTTGTATGATCAGAAATCCATATTCTATCATCATGAGAAAAAAATATTATCTTTTTAAATATGGGGATGAGTATATTGCTAGAGCACATTGCAAGAAGATGAAATTTTCTCTTGTAAGTGTTGGTCAAATGAAAAGGCTTGAAAATTCTAGTAATAATTTTGTGTTTTTGATGATTAAAACTAAAAATATTGTTGAATTAAAACCTTTCCAAGGATGTGTTTCAAAACTCAAGCATGGTTTGGTTGAAGTTGTTAACACATGTGACAAGATGTTTAAGGAACTTGAAGAGTTTCCTCCTAAAAGAGGAATCCAACATGAGATTCAATTGTAGCAGGATGCACCTCTTCCAAATGTTGGCATGTATATAATATTGATTTTGGAGAATGCATAAATCAAGAAGAAAATTCAAGAGATTCTTGACAAAGGGGTTATTGGGCCTAACATATCTCCTTGTGAGTCTCCTATTGATTTGGTACCTGGAACATGTGTGTGGATTTTATCAAAATCATGGTAAAGGATCATTATCCTCGTCCTAATATTGATGATTTGCTAGATCAGTTAAAAGATGTTGTTTATTTTACTAAGTTGTACTTGAGAAGCGGTTGCATAAAATCATGATTGTTGAAGGTGATATTTGGAAAATTGCTTTCAAGACAAAACAAGGTTTGTTTGAATGGTTATTTATGTCGTTTGGGCTTTGCAATGCACCTGCAACATTCATGAGAGTTATGAATGATGTGTTGAGACCATTCCTTGATGATTTTTTCATAGTCTACTTAGATGATATTCCGACTTTCAGTAAGACTCATGAAGAGCATGTCAAGCATGCGAAGAAAGTTGTAGATGTCTTCAATAAAGAGAAATTGTATTTGAAGATATTTATGTGTGAATTTGGGAAAACCTCTTTGGTTTATTTGGGTCATATTGTAGGAGGGGGTGAATTGAATATTTATCCCTCAACAATTGAAGTCATTGTGAATTGGCCTAAACCCAACATTGTAACAGAAGTTAGGAGCTTTTTCGGAGTAACCCAATATTAGAGGAAATTTATAGCTAACTTCTCACCCATTGCAACACCACTACATGCTTTGAAAATTATGAAATATGTATTTTAGTGGGGAGGCAAACAATGGAAAGCCTTTGACACATTGAGAGAGAAAATGAGTACAACACTAGTTCTAGCACTTCTAGATCTTAAGAAGCCATTTGAGATTCAAACCAATGCAAGTGATTATGCCATGGGATAAGTTTTGATGTAGCATGGTAAGCCAATTTGTTATCATTTTGAAATCTTTACCAATGCAGTAATTAACTATCCAACTTATAATAAAGAGTTGTATGATTTGGTAAAAAGCGTGAAGAAATGGAAGAATTATTTGATGGGTAAAGGAACGTTTATTCATAATGACCATCAACCTTTGAAATATTTACAATCGCAAACCAAACTACAAAAATCTAGACATTTGAGGTGGATGGGATTTCTATAAAAATTTCATTTTCCAAATTGTAGATCTCGTTGTTATGATTCTAACAATGCTTGAATCACCTCAATATGACACCAGGTGTGAAATTTATCGCATTCTGAAGTTTTTGGAAATCAACTAAAAAGTCAACTTGTAGGGTTGACTGAGCTACTGATTAGGCACGCCATATAGGTGATGTGGTGCTAATGTTAGTAGGGTACTAGGATGTATGATGGACATGTAGTTCAATCACATGTTGACATGTGGCATGGCCATACAATCCAATGTGTCGAGTTTTTATTGGCCATTGAGTTTTGGTGTGGGCCAATTAGGAGGCACCACATGGCCCAATGGGAGGGCACCATGTGGCCCTCAAGTTCTGTATCAAAATTTGTTGGATCAGCCGACCTACCCAGTGCAGTTCGACCTGGAGACCTCCGATGAATGAATGCATGCCCCACCATTACACCACTCCATTGGTTCTTAACCATTGGGTCAATGAATTATATTTGAAATGGAGTTGTTTGATGGTTGAGGGAGGGGGCGAGGCATGTAGCCCCAACCCCTGCATTATCCCACACGACCAAGAGAGAAAGAGGAGGGGGCAAATGGTTAGCCTAGCCCCCTATTTTATTAAATTCACGTGACCAAAGGTGGAGGGCACAGAGCCAGAGGGGTGGGCGCATGGCCTGGCGCCTAGCCACAATGGCCATCATATGAATGATCACAAGGCTTAATAATAGGGACTTAAGGCCTCATTGGTGCATTTAATCTGGCAATAATTTGCACCTTTTTCAGTGAGATTTATGTCATTCTTGTGCCAATTTTTCACTCAACAGTCTACCAAAAGAGGAGTTTTGTTGCCTGGTTTGCTAGTTTTGGTCATTTTATAGGATAAATAGTAGAGAAATGGAGAAAGAGCCATAAATTGGTCATTTTCATCCTTTTTTATCCCAAGAAGAGTCTACACAGGGGTTTTTGGGTGCTATGGGCATAATGGAAAATTATTTTTGTGATTTGAGCATTATATGTTGATATAATTTACATTTTGAGCATATAATAGAAAGGGCCAACATTGAAAGTTGGACCTGGATACATAGCCTAGGAGGGGTGAACTCCGTCATCAAATTGATGTTTGTGTGATGCTGCATATTGTTTATTTTTCTCTAGTTATTTCTAAAAAAATGAACTAAAAACACTAAGTTTATGTACTTTATGAAATTGATCCATTGCCCGCAGGACATAAACTAGCTTGCAAATTTTTTTAAGAAACCTTTTAAGTTTTTGATTTCAGATCAGTAGATGAGGTATGGGTTGGTCAACATTTATTATGGATTGAGATACCATAGTGAGAGGAACTGAATTTGTTGGATGAGGGTCAGGAAAAGGATAATATAAGTTCATGGATGTAAGGCACTACAAGAGGAACTAGTACAAACATGATGATGCATGTGTCAATGGGTATAGGGACCTAAATAAGAGGTGTTAGAGATGTGGAACATGAGGGATCTGGTGGTGGATTAGGATAACTATAATGCATTAGGAAACGCCCTATAGGGGGTAGGGGGTTGTTATAGACATATTTGGGCACTTCAACCCCAATCTTATATGTCGATAAACTAGGGCTCTTTAACCCCTAAAAGAGTTGTTTCATACCCTAAAAGATCATGGTCAACTGATTACATCATTCCCCGAAAATTCCACCTAAAAAACCATCCAGAATTGGCCTAAACTAGACCATACTGACTGCTCCACTGTCAGGGTGTGATGCATACTGACTTCTACACTAGCCAGGTGTGATGCATACTGATGGGGCTTTCTGTAGGGTGTGATGAGCGAGGATGGACAAATGTCCGAGATAGTTTGCTAAGTGGATGTTCATGGAATCTTCTAGAAACTTATGCTATGACTTGCCTCTCTGAATTCGCCCAGGGATGAGTAAGAGATCTAAGAAATCTCCAAGTGGAACCAAATGCAACAAGTGGAATGACACTAATCAAAACCCCAGAGATGAATCACACCATTGCACACATCTATAAATGGATCCCTCAGCTGAGAGATCTAGTGGCTAGAATTTTGTAATTTGTAAGGAAGTGCTAATAGTTTTTATTTAAAAAGGATCAATGTGTTATTGGTTTGATCTTGCTTTTCATGAGGTGAAGAGGGATTTGACACTAGATCAGATAGTTGGGTTGTAATTCTCCCTTTTATTTAATAAAGTTCTTCGAGTTTTCTTCCATACAATTGTGCAATTGTGAATGTTATTATTTGTAAATGTTGTTGTATGTTCATTGTATTTCTGATTCTGCAATGCTTATGATATAATAGATAGATATGCTTTGATGGTCCTTTGTTACTGTGTCTTTACAGGTACTCTTCAAGCGGGATAAGTACGGAGAGGAGTTGCAAGATCTATCAAGGGGAGAGAGGTCAAGTAAGGATTCTAGCAGAAGATCCAGGTTTGTTCCTTTGCCTCTCTCTTATCTATCATACATAGAATAAATCACGAATTGCTTTAAACTGTTTGTTTCTAGGGCAGCTACCAAACCTAGAGGGCTAGTCGATCGAAAAGACACTAGTTTTCCCAGAAACAGGGGTAAGAGATATTAAATCCACCATATGGGTTCCCATACACACTAGATCTATGGGCATAACAATATGGATTACTTTGTGAAATAGACACAATGAAACCATTAGTAGCATGGAATGCCCTTGGTGCTAATAATTCGCCTAAGAAAAAGTGAGGGGCATAAAGAAGAATTCTTTATAAATGTTTTGATTGGGTATGTATCAAGTAATATTTATTTATTTATTTATTTTAGAATGAATTCCTCCCATTTTTGGGCATGGTTATGGCCACATATTTGGTAATGGGGGGAAGTAAGGAATTTAAGAACTAGACTATGAGGAACCAATCATCAATTTTAGCCCTATGAAAACAGCTTTTACATTATCCATGAATATGATCTATGATATGGGTAGTAGTATTCTAAAAAAGCTAAGTATTTGAATCCCCACATTGTGGTGAACTAGAACTAGAAGTGGAAAAAAGGTTAAAAGCACTGTGACATTGGACATAAAGGTGCTATGTGTTTTAGTTGGTTGATCAACACACCATTTGGTAGCTAAACTTGTGAGGATGTATTGAAACAACCAGAGTCAAATTGATTCATCCATGATGTTATTAGATGAGAACCAAAGGTGTAATGACATGATATGATTGGAGGGATCCTCTGTAGAATGACCTTCAAATTTATGAATATTTGAGGGTAACTTGGTTTAACATGGTTGGCTAAGCAATGTTATGTTGAATATGGTTATTGGAAATTTTGATCAAATATGGGAGATTCAACCCCATGTTTAAAGGTAAGGTGGGATGTGCTTTTTTTTAGTTCAATTTACAATGGTATTAATTCCATCCATGATGGAAATGGAGGTTGTAGTCATGATAGACAAAAATAAACTAGTCTAACTTACTATTTTAAATATCATAGTGACGACCACACTAGCATGGAGACAACCATGACTAGTCAAAACCCAAATTAATGATTAATATTAATTAATTTAAAAATATACTAATTAAAAAAACTAAAGGTTTGACCACCTTACAGATCCTTGGTTTGGGACTTGTTTGTGTGTCGAACATCCTTACTACTCCCAATGGAATCAAATACCTTGTCATTGCTAGGAAAAACCTACCTATGACCGAGTAATTAATGAGATATGGATGGGATGAGTTTAGAAGTGACAAACTCACTAACACCTTTTAGAAAGGGCCTTCTAGAAATATCACATACTATATTCCTATGTATAATCTAATATAAAGTCCTTGATTTTTCACTGTGTTGTAAAGACATGAAAATAAAACCTGACAGGGTGATGCCCTCTCCAATTTATCTTTCCCCTTGGAATTTCAAAGGACAAAGTGTCCCTATGAAGGTGGATGGGTGGCGCAGTTGGGGACAAAGGAACCTAGGGTGGTTCCCTCTTGGCAATGCCAAGAACGGAAAGCGTGACCTATAAAAAGAAAATATTTCCATTCATCCTAGAGATATTGGTTCAATCAACAATGTTTGATCATGCAAATTTTTGTTGAAAGTACTCCTAGAATTTAAATTGAAAGTGTGAAATGGCCTTAAGGATTTAAATATAACCTTAAATGCCTAACTATTGAAATTATCAATGCATATATATTTACAATGACTAAGGACCCTTATTTGCAATCTAACCTACGTGAATATATTGGCAAACACATATTACTTATGTGCCAAATAGCATGAATAAACATATGTCAAATGTGTCTATCTATGTGTATACTAGATCGTGTCAACACATATGCCACAATTATGATAATATAAGTATCTTGGAAACCACATTACCATAAACCTACCATTAGGCTAGTGAACAAGTTGTGATGGCATGTGAAGGCTTGGACATGATGGGAGGGGACCCATTATAATAAGTCCACCATTGAGCCCGTGAACAAGTCACAATGAAACCTTAGGACCTGGACTCAATAGGGTGACAGTAGGCCCTCACAACTTGACCTCATCAGGTTGCATAATTGTGCATCACCGTTGGCAGAACAAAGGAACCATATATCATGAGTTTACAATTTAGGAATTCTCTACTGACGCCACAAATTCACCCTGGTGATAGTTTTCTTGACGAAATATGGTAATTTGTTTTCAAAAACTAAGAATGTTGGAGTGTTTGAATCTTTTTTTGATGCTGGAAATAGATTCAGCACCATTAAGAACTCCTAGGGCAACCAAAATCGTGAAATTTGACAACTGTAACCAAGATTTCAAGAACTTCAATAATATTTTATTATAATCTTACCAAAATTTCCATTATTTTCAAGGCTAATTTGTAGGTTTTTTAGACTACCCATTATAGTTTATACATATTATAACCACATGACATAGTTACATGCCACAAAATTTTGTTTTCAATCAATTGAATATTTAGATATGTATTTAATATAGGAACTCGTGTGTGTGCGCACATCTAACAAAGTTTTAGAAGAAAACACAGGAAAAATAATAGGCAATGTTGAAGCTCCACATCTCTTTATAAATATGTCCCTCAACTGTAATATACATGTGAAGAGTCCTGATTAATGGAGAAGAGAAATGCCCATAACAAATGGAATGTGGTTGAATAACAATTATATTGTTGAAATTATAAGTTATTGTTGTTTAAATCCAAAAAATGATGCAAATATAGAAGCTTACCTATGGTCAAGGCCATGATATTGCCTGAATTTTATTATAATGTTAGAAACAAGAAGAACGACCCACCCTTAACATCTTAGTCCACCAATTACATAAAATGTTAAGACTTTGATTATCGCAAGCATAACATAAGTGTTGCATAACATAACTCAATGTTTTATATGTAAAACCATATATATATAAGAAATCCTTTATTAAGTTGGACCTAATGGTTAACTTAACATATATTTCCTCACATTTTATATTTTGGCATTTTTGTAACTTTATTTATTGACTATTATTAGAAAACATGAGTCAAAACGTTAGTAAGATTCCCCATAACCAATGAAAATATAAGTAGTATGGTAGCTAGTGTTAGAATAGGAACCTAGTAGAATCGTCACCAAGCTACGTCTTCATAGATATGTAAAACATGTTACGGTTCCTTCAAACATAAATAAAATGATAAGGGAATATTCAATATTGAAAGAGTTATGAGTCTCAATTAAACCTATAGTCCCAACGTTGGTATTATCCACTTCCAAGAGCACATTTGTTGCCAAACTTGTCTTGATTGTATATAATAGAATGAATTTAAGTTCCCTAATTGGTCAACAACTATGTTTAATATGTGGATTCTTGTGGACAACTATTTGGATTCCTATCTTGACAAACATATAATTAATGTTTTAAGTTGAGTAGTTGATTTTAGGCTAAGCTTGGGATCATGAACCAAACATATAATTAGGGAGTGAAGTGTGTACTTGTGGTGTAGCCAAATTTGAAAAGAAATATAAATACTTGCAATTAATTAGGCTTGGAATTGAAATGTTATCTCAAAATAAGAAAAATACTAGAGTGAATGAATTTTTCCTTAATCACAATGAAGTTTCTAATGAAATTTTATAATTAACCAAATCACATTAGTAAGTAAAACTTATGCTCAAACCTAGCTAAGGGGTAGGTTTTAAATGAGCATGTAATTAGCATGAAAAGTTAAATTGAATCAGTCATATACTTAAAAACAACATAGTTTCTTTCTTCAAACTGAATAAATTTTATTTTTGAAAAAATGTATCTCTTATGGTAGTAAATAAACATGAGTTGAAGATTGAAAAAGAATTTATGAGCTATCTGGAAAAAGCAAAGGTAAACACTTCAAATAGAAATAAATAGCTAAGAACAAGTTCTAATGAAATAAGGAGGCTTTTCTTTATCCAAATTTATTGTGATTTAAAGGAAGTTTAATGGTTATTCAAGTAAGTAAAGGTTTTAAAATCAACATGCCAAAATAGAAATATGTAGCGTAGAAAAGAGAAACATTTAAAGCCAAAGGTACTATGTTATGCACCAAATACTTAAGATAACATAAGAAACTAAAATACACACTATGTAATAAAACATAAGCATAGAGCACAACTTCATGATAAATAATAGAGATGAGTAGCACAATTACTCCTTAAATAATATGAGAACATCATACAAAGACCCCAATATATGCATACATCCAAAACACCTCCTCATAATGACTAAACAATATCTATGTATACCTATTCACACATTGTAAATGGGGAGCCTTTACTAGGATGACCACTATTACATATGCATTTACCTCATTACATATACTTTTAACTACATATATGCCCCCCTTGGCATTGTATCATGCAACTAAAGGTTTTTCCTTATGATGGAAATGAGGTATGATTTCCTTACATTCATTCTTTCTTCTTTCCACTAATGATAATCTATCCATCCAAACTCAATTCTTTTTTATCTTAATTCTTGATGTTTGTTTGTTGCATAAATTCATTTCCCTTGATTCCATCTATTGTGATTGTAACTTCTCCTCGTTTTTGTAGTTGTTGATATTTGATAATATCTTGTCAAATAATGGTTTTTTGAACCTTTATTTCATGAAAATTTTTAATCATTCCATGTTGTTATATGGTAATGTCAATGTCAATATTCTTGTCTTTCTTGAAAACCTTCTTGGTAATAAGGGTGTCAATATGGTTTCACATGTGATGGTTTTCATTCATTTTGGATAGGCATTGCATATTTCTTAAATTTTAGAGACAATGTCATCCTCTATCTTCTTTGATTAGTCATTGGTTACTCTATCCTTCAATATAATATCATCATATTTGTATGTACATTCTCTGGATGGAGTTTAAATTCTTCAAGTATTTTTTGATGTCCTTCTTGAATCTTTTCTTCTTTCTATTTTTAAAGCTAAAATGGTGATATTTTCCATCAATTAATTTCTTCCTTCTTAGATTCTAAATTACATTTCTAATTTTAGCTCATCTATATTTATGGCTTCATCAATCGTCTTGCAAATTTCCTCTTCAAGTATTTTGGTAGCCTTTTTTATCGAGGATCCTTGTTTTTCTTATTTATTTTTGCAATGTTTCTTTTCTTCTTTCAATCTCTTAACCTCATTTGGTGGTTTTTCTTTATGGTTTCATAAAGTACATATTTATTCATCTTTATTTTTTCATTCTTCCCTTGACTCATCCTTTTCCAACTTTCCTTTGTTACTCCTTCATTGGTTTAAGTTCATAACTTCCTTAATGAGTGATTCATTAAGGTATTACTCCTGGAAAGTTCATCAACTTTCATTATAATATATTTTCTCGACTCTTCATACACTTCTATAATTTGGAAATTTTTTTCTCTTGATGTCTTTAATTCAACTTGAATTTTATGAATTTCCTCGATTTTTGTAGGATTGATCCATTTATTTGAGAGGGCTTTTTCAAAATTTTCCCATGTTGAGTAGAATGTACGATTTTCATCAAGACTATTCCACCATTTGGAAGATTCACACTAAAAATAGAAAGATACTAAAAAAGGATTCAAAACAATGATCTTTATCATGATCAACCATCCCATGTGATTGATTTCATCACTATCTTCATCTCCTCTAAATTTAGGTATTGCTATTGATTGTTAATTTAGATCTAGCCCAAACCCTCACATTGCAGTCTCATTGTATTAACAATAATGATATAAATGTTTAAGATCCTTTTTCCATTATAATCTCTCCCTCTCTCTCTCTCTCTCCAACAACTTTAGAATCACCTGAATCCAACATTTGAATCAAAATTTATGATAATATTAAATTAGCATACCTTTTAAAACCTTGATTTAGAAATTTTCTTATTGGCCAACCTTTCTCCTAGTGTATCCCTAAAATTGATGCTTTTGAATTTGAAATTTCAGCCTATATTGTTTTAATATTTATTATTTTCAATGATGATGAAGGTGTATATAAATCATTGGTCTCACCAGCATTGTGGCTCATGGTCTCGTGAAGAGATGGAGTTGTTAGTCAAGGCCTTGCACTATGACAATGCTAATGGATATGATGCTATAATAGATGGATTGCTAATATGGTTTCTCTTATGTTAATATTTCAAGATTTAAAATTGCCAAACACCTTGTAATGTTGTATGAATACCTCCCTAGTTAAGAGGGAGTGTTGGAGAAAATGTAACTAGGTTCGGTATTCATAAATGTAATTTTGATATTTGTGCTTATTGAAGAAAATAAAAATTATTTTTGTATTATTTTTCAATGAGTTTCTTTCTCATTGAAAATAGGTTAAGAACATTTTGAAGTGCTTCTAGAGAGTCAAAGCCAAAATTTAATTATGAAAAGACCCTTTAAGGGCATGCTAAATCATGTAAGTCATTATACAAGGTAAACGAAATAAATCCAAGCATGGTCAAATCCTCTCCTAGCACCAATGAAGTCTACAAGTAGCAAAAATGATGAATAAATGTTGAAATATAATGCAACTACAAGTCGGCTTTAGGGGTAGTCAGGTCAACTTCAAGGAGGAGGGACAGGCCTCTATGAATAGAGGTTGTCCATTGTTGGTTTGTTGGGGCCTGACCTAGGTTCAGAGTTAATTAGCCAAACAAATCCCTGTACTACTAGCCCTTTCGGCAAGAGTCTGTGAAGCGCGGATTGAGGTCTCACCTAAAGTAGTATGGGCGGGTGTTGGAACTAGGTTTCCACACCCTTGAGATGTATGAGAGGATGATTCAGTCCAACTGTTAGTCCCTACGCATAGGTTACTTTGTGCACTTCCCTGTCCTTTGCGTCCTGATATACTCGCCTTTGCACAGCCCTTACTAGGGACTGTGGGGCTTCCGTGCTGTTTCCACCTAAGTCACACCTGAGATATTGCATATCTTCTTACACCATTTAGTTATCTTCACGTAAATGGATGCCTTATGTTATATTTATTTATACAACACATTCATATGAGTTCGCACAACAAATAAATAGTAAACTTGTAATTCATACCCAATAATACATAAAACAGGAAAACATACACAGGAATATGATATAACTTCTCTTTATTAATGCTTCCAATGGTTATAGACTCGACCTACCCTGCGCACTCAGTTGCAAGGGTCTGCGCACTCAACTGCAGACTACTAGGCCTCTACGCACTCAGCTGCAGAGCCTTCTCCTACTCTACACCCCAAAGACACAACTTACACTTCAACTCAATCCCTTAGAATCATCATGCTTCTATATTCTTAATTTGATGTTTTCTACACTTAGAGCCTCGCTCTATTTATGCAATCCCATGGTCCACAAACCATGGTTTGGTCTTTCAAGTTGACATTACATTACAAAAACAAGGACAAACAACCTTGTGACTCTATTATGACTTCGCACTCTGTGCCCAAAAATCGCGGAGTCTTTACAATGGACTTAGTCAAAACATGGCTTTAAGCCCCAAAACATGCCTTGGGGGGGATTCTATGCCCAATAGGCCCCCAACACAAACATCGTGACTCGCCGTCAACTCACTTTGTTGGTGCGGAGATTTTTGTATAGAGTCCCTCCAACTCTGCCCAACCACAGTAAGGTCGACAGTGCACTAACCGGTTGCTTGTTGAATCTCTTGTACTCATTGTTCTAAGACTGCAGTGTCAAAATGGCTTCCCCGCATCTATTCCCGCATCCCTTGCATTTGCATGAGCTTCCCTTAAATTTTCGCTATAATGACGAAGTTCTCATCGATCCAAGGCTAAACACGCACCTTCAAGACTGCTTCTTTGTGCCATGCTGTTTCCACCTGCTCTTTCAATGCTTTGGCCTGTTTCATTCATGTGGGCCTCTAAGTGAGGGCCACTATCTACGTGGTCCCTTTGACATTGTTTTACTACTGCTGGAGCTCACGCACCTCTATCTCTAAGTGCTGGATGTTAGGGTCCTCTTGCAGATTAGTGAGGACCTAAAATGACTCAAAAGCGTAGATGTTAGGGTCCTTTTGCTACAGATTAGGTTCCTCACTGCTCTTCCCCTTCGAGATGTCTGTAGGGTCCTCTCCTTTTCATGGAAGCTAGGTAATGTGGTGGATTAAGTGGTCCATGATTGGGATGGGCTCCTCCAGCCATAAACACCTGCCATGTGCCAGACAGAGCAGCTTCTTGATGATGAATATTGTTATTGGGGCACAGTGGAAATGCGGCACCCAGAGTAGGTTCAATAACCTTGCCTTTTCCACTCAATGTAACAACTTTTGCGGCTCCAATTTGATAACCCTTGCCGCGGTGTTCTGCTTGGGCTTCATGAAGTATGCAATCTCTAAATGAGGGAACTTCTCGTGGTCAGCGAGATCCCAATCTTCAAATTTCAAGTTAGGCATCCACCCTAGGTGCATGCCCTCAAACATGATGTAGTCTGAGAGGAGCGGGGTCTAGAGAGAGCTCTTGCTCTCATCGATATCCTTGGGCACTTTTGTCTTCCCCTTCTGCAGGGGGATATAGGCGGGCAAATTTGTTGGAGGGTACACAGGCTCAGTTTCTTCCTCCATGCCTTCATCGTATTCTTCAATTATAAGGTCCTCCAGGTCTTCCTTGTCCTCATTGGTTTCCAAGTTTACTACTTTCCCTTTCTGCTCCATCGTTAACCTAGTGTGTAGCGGGTTTCGAGGGGAGACATACATGAATCATCAGCTGCTTGTCTTTCTTCGGCCTCAACGTGTGCAGTGATTTAGGGATTTCTGCTATAATCTCAGCACCTTGAAGGGCATCCTAGATAGTCAGGACCTGTGCGGCCTCTTCAGCGGTCATCTCTGCAATTTCCCTAACTTATTGTGATGTTTCCATCTTGTTGGTCCACAAATCTTTCAATCACGTAATCATGGGCTCAATCAATGCTCGACATAGGGCAAACAGATCTCAGCTCAGAATATGAGGGGCATACAATAGCTTAATTTTCAAATGACCAAGTGTTGTTTGTTGGGCAGCCCTTTGTAACTTATAACGCCTTTTGAATTTGAATTCAACCATTCCCCCCAAATCCGGTTCATTAATGTTCCCTTCGTGGCAGATTTTCCCATAGCTTTCCCATAAAAGCGTGTCTTAAATGCTGGTCGCCCACTCCATCTAGTCTCAAGTCGAGCATCACATCATGAATAGTGACTCCAACAGTCACTTTCCAGCCAACCTGTGTAGTAGCACAACCCCCCTTGCACGGTCGCGGACCTTATGACACTTTGCTTCTGTGGGAAGCTCCAACATTGAGTAGCTCCTAGACAGAGTAGTTTATAGTCCTGCGCCTCCTTTCAACTGCCTGGAGCACTAAGATTGTACTTGCCACGGTTGGTCAGGTGGCCACGCCACATGTATAGGGTTTCATCTGGTCATCCATCACTTTTCCTGGAAAATACCCACCTTTTATTGTTATTGGTTGCGTCGTGCACTTTATCATCAACATCACCCCACCATGGTTGATTCATTTGGTAATATGCGATCCATTCCAAGGCATCAAGCTAATCAATTCTCGGTGATAGTCCCCAAATTCATTGATGTGATCATGCGCACCATGTTTTATCACCTTGGGTTCTTTATCGAGAAACTCCTTCTTGATCCCGTCCTTAAGCTTCTTGGCTTCCACTTCCAGCAGAGTAATTCTTTCCCTTAATCGCACCCTTTCTTTCATAATTTCTTGGAGCCTAAGGTCACCCTATTGGATTTCTTTGTCAGGTCCCAAGTGTTCTACTTCGTTCAACTACGCTACCCCTTCTTCCAAGGTTCATGAACCATCGTATCTATTGGTGCTACTATGTGTAGACTAGGCATGTTATACTCTATTGGGATTATAGCGTTAGCTCCATTCTCCAGCCTCAAAGGCGCTTGCACTATCAATTTCTTGGACATGGTTCTATAAGCCCATAGAACCGCTGGTACGCACAAGTCCCATTCAGTCCACTACGCATTGTGTACCTTGTTCAACGCTTTGCATACATTGTTAAGGGCTTCCGCATGGATAACATTTTTTGCACCTGGTCTTTCCAGACTCCGTGGTTCCAACCAGAGGGGTCATTCATGCCATTTCCTTTCCCACACCTGCTCACTGAATGTGTCTCCTAACGCGAAGACTGTGTGCATCCGTGCAGGTTTCGTACCACATGTCTATATCCATTTGGATAGGTGGGTGCATGGATCGTTTCATCCAACAATCATATTTGTTAATCACATCTGAGGCTTCCCAAACCATATGCACATCATTCTCCTACATTCACACCAGTCCCTTAAGATTCCTTGGTGCGTAACACACCACCTCGCGGTGTAGCACGAAGTACCCATTTCAAAGATTTGAAACGTTGCTATTTCAACACCTCTCTTTCAAATCTATTTGGGAAGTCATCTACCTCACTTAACCCATAATACATAGGTAGATCCCTTGCCTCTGTCGATACGTAGTGCAGTGATCTCTTCATCATGTTACAATTCAACGTGGTTACCTCGTGTAACTGGTTCTACCATCGTTCTATATCCTCATCAGAATTCGATGTGCAGGAGCTTTTGTGCTCCGATGAGATTCACCCATCCACGGTTGGATTTATCCAGTCTTGCTCTCACACGGTTATCTTGTAGATGCAGTCCAACTCGTCATCACTTTCATAGTCGCACATTGGTTCCGTGTAGCGCAATCCTTTTACAGGGTCCAAATGTACAACTACACAGAGAGAATTTTTCTCAAAAATCATCTTGCGCTTCTTCAGATTTATCACCCCATTCATGTCAGTGGCCCAATCTATTCCTAATAGTGTAGGGTATGGATTGTTGTCATCAACAATCTCTATCACTTCGAAGTCTGCTAGCGTGCTTGCTCCTTCAATATCCACTACGATTCCCTGCAATATTCCCATAGGTAGGATCTTTTGCTGATTCGCCATTCGCAATTGGATAGGAGACCATTGCAGTGTAGGCCTTCTCATGCGCTTTCATGTTTGCTTCAGTAGAATGTTCGTGTCTGATTCTAGGTCCATAATCACTTGGTCCATCTCATATTCCCCATTCTGCGCGGTCAATCTCATCTCCCTTCCCATCCTCTTTGTGTGCTTTCCGAGCTTCTGGACTATGCACGTTTCTCCTGGCGCAGTCCCAGCGCATCTATTTATGAGTTCTTGCAGCCCCTTTACAACCTTGTTGTCACATAGTAGCTTCATGAATGTTTCCAGTAACATTGTGAGCATCGATGGGTCCATTTCCAGCTCCGATTTGTCTTTGCTTCCTGAAGTGGAGGCATCAATGAAGCTCTTCCTCGCTTCCATGAAGGTTTCCTTAGCGCGCTCCAAATCAAACTTTAGTTCTTTCGTCAGAGGCTTGCGAACCTAAGTACTTTCTTCAGGCTACTTTCCTTTGTCATCCCCTATCAAAATTCCACTTCGGAGCAAAATATTCACATTAGGGTCTTCCTTGCATGGCTCAGACCTCATTATTTGTAGGTTCTGAGTCAGGGGAGGTTGGAGTGCTCCTTTATTGTGCAACCTCGCTATTAGTGTGGGGCAATCCTCCATCTCATGATCAAACAATGTACAATATAGGCATGATGGATGCGTCAGATTCATACAATTGTGGGCATAATGTCCTGGCCCTCCGCAATTGTAACATATTAGCTCTCCGTGACCTCTTCCGGGTCCTCCTCCACCTCAGCCTTGCCCGCGTCCCTAAAATCTAGTTTTCACCATCCCTGCGTTCTGGTCAAGGGGTTGTATTTCAGCCTGAAATTTGTAGGTAGGAGTCTTATCCATCATCAACTCATAATTTCTATAGGTGCGCTCATCATGTCCCATTGATCTACAAAAATTACAGAACAACTGTTGTGAATTCTGCGTGTACTTATACAACAGATGGCAGTTGTTCGTAGCATGCTTTCCTCCTATTTGACAAATCGCGCACCACAATGCAGGTGCTGTGATAGGTCCTGCTTGTGCCTCTGGTCTCAACGACATTGGTCCTCCTCCCTTGAGGTAATTTGCAAACACCAGGCAATGGTCCTTTTCATGTCCCTGATCCTTCCACTTCATGCACCATACCTTGTCATGCACTTCTGGGCAAGCTTTCCTGTCTTATTTCAAACTCTGCATCTTAAGGCACAAGTTTTTCAACTGCGCGTGAATCTGCTGAACTCCCAGGTTAGGATCTTATATCGGGGTTTCATGCAGTCTCATCACGATCTCCAAGGGCTCAGCCTAAGTTTTTAGCCTCTGTTGTGACAACGCGTTCCTTAAATGCGACGTTAATGATGCTACAAACCATTCGCAACATTGTCCATCCATCAATGTTATGTTAGCTTCGCGAATTGTGCACTTCAGTCTCTGATGCAACTCCCAAGGGGTCTCGCTTGGTAGCATTGTGATTTCCTTTAACCCAATGATCAACTGTGCCTCTGACTTTGGCCTGCTAAATTCTTTGTTTATTGCAGCTTGGATATCCGCAATCCCCACATTTGGATTGTCATTGGAATGCATAATGTACTAGGTTAGCGTGCAATCCTGCAGAGCACTAACCAATGTTGCTTTCTTTATATTGTCATTTGTGACTCCTTGCACTTCCCATAAAGCTTTTATCAAGAAGCAAAACTGGTCCAAATCTTCATTTCTTACTCCCTTGAACACTGGAAATGTTATCGCGCTTGCCATCTTGACTCGCGGTGGTAGCGGAGGTGGTATGGGAAAATATGGGGGTGAAGATGGTGAAACTAGTGATGGTGTGGGTGGGGGTCGTATGCTTGGAATCCTCTGCCTTATCAAATTAACTGCACTTCTTGGTGAGACCTTCGTGAGCTCTTCCTTATCCCCTCGTGGAGGTGAAATCAAGGGGCTAGTTTCTAGTTCTGCACAACCTTCGTTTCTGTAGATTCTCCCACTTTGCGTAGCCCCAAACATCAATTTATTTGCATAACCCGCTTTTCACACAGTAGAATTTTAGTCCAAGCGTTCAAAGACTTAACATACTTACCTTGCAGACCTTTGAGGAAGCATCGCTCTGCCTCGCTATAGCTAACTGATGTACCTACCGCGAACTCAGTGATGAATCCTCCTATAACTCGATCAAGCCAGTGATCAACAACATGTGCAATCTTATCCTCCGATGCTTCCAATCTGCACACCAATTCTGGAGTCCACACAATAGGTCTGTTGAGCTTGCACTTTCCTTTGCTATTTCCTAGCTTCAAAATCTACTCGTATAGCTCAGTAGGGAAAGATGCGAAGAAAATTTCATGGATCTCTATGTATAAGTAGCAGTCTAACCACTCTTTTTTTTATAGTCATGGATTCCTATTCTCTTGCATCACAAACTCGTGAATCTTCCTATCCAACCAATCTTCAATTCCTTTCTTAGTTGGATTCCAGTGATACGACATCAGACATCTCTATGCAGATCCCGGTCCTGGCAATGGAACCATTTGTTGGATTGTTGGGGCTTGACCCAGGTTCAAAGTTAATTAGCCAAAAAATTCCTTGTACTACTGGTCGTTTGTTCGCGGAGCGTGGACTGAGGTCTCACCCGAAGTAGTAGGGGGGGTGCTAGAACTGGGTTTCCACACCCTTGAGATGTCTGAGAGGTTGATTCGGTCCAACTATTAGTCCTTGCGCACAGGTTACTTCATCCACTTCCCTGTCCTTCGTGCCCTGAGATACTCGCCTTCGCAGCCCTAACCAGGGACTATGGGGCTTCCGCGCTTGGAGCGGTGCTCTGCACTATTTTCCTAAGTCACACTCGAGACCTTACTTATCTTCTTACACCAGCTAGTTATCTTCGCGTAAATGGATGCCTTATGTTATATTTATTTATACAGCACATTCATATGAGTTCGCACAATAAATAAACAATAAACTTGTAATTTATACCCAATAATACATAAAACAAGAAAGATACACATAAATAGGATATAACTTCTCTTTATTAATGCTTCCAATGGTTATAGACTCGACCTGCCCTGCCCACCTAGTTGCAGACTACTAGGCCTCTGTGCACTCAATTGCAGAGCATTCGCCTAATCTACGCCCCAAAGACACAACTTACACTTTGAATCAATCTCTTAGACTCATCATGCTTCTATCTTCTTAATTTGATGTTTTCTACACTTAGAGCCTCGCTCTATTTATACAATCCTAGGTCTTTCAAGCCGACATTACATTACAAAAACAAGGGAGACAACCTTGTGACTCTATTATGACTTTGTGCTCTGCGCCCACAAATCACGGAGTCTTTACAATGGACTTCATCAAAACTTGGCTTTTAGCCCCAAAACATGCCTTGGGGGGGATTCCATACCCAACATCCACTCCTCATTTGGCCACATACTCACATCTCTGAAATCTGCAAGGAAGTAGAAGGCTTAAAGGACAAAGAAAAGGTGAGAAAAGGGGCTAAAAGGATAGCATTACAAGGAGGAAGAACATTGAAGTTAAGGGGATTATTTCTAGGGTTTCTGCAGCCACACATGCGAAGGAGTAAGGGACGGACTACAGCTAGATCAGTAGCAAAAGTGTAGTGAAATATCATTTATGGTTTGGGTTAGAAACTAAGCTAATAAAGGTCTCCTACTCTAGTGTTGAAGGCAACCTCACAAATGAAAGAAGAAGAGACATAACTGAGGAAGAAGAGGATTGTTTCTAGGGCTAGAAACAACCACACGTGGGAGGAGCAAGAAGGGCTTGACAACATTTTAGGGAAGCAACATAAGAAGCCTAATTCAAATGTGCAGTTAGGTCTACAAGGTATCCCAAGGTCAGCAAAGAAGGTACTCCTTATAGAAAAGAAGAGGAGCCCTAATATTCTAGGGTTTCCTAAGACAAAGTCCTGGAAGACAAAGTACTAGAAGAAGTGTCAGAAGATGTGCCAAAAGTGACAGTGTAGAACGATGAAGGATTTGACTCATGCTTGAAGGAGATCTTAGTCAAGGGTATAGGGTTTAGCAGTTGTTCAAATAAGAAGCTTCAATAAGAGAAAACTTGCAAATGATTTCCCTCTCAAGAGTGGAGAGGGTTTGTCCTTGGTAGAGAGACAAATTTTGTGTTCTTGTTATTTTGTTTTGGTAGAATTTTGATGAAGTACACACATATGCACTAATAATAACAAGAAGAAGAATAAGCTAACTAAGAAAAAGTAAAAATACTTCACAAATTGTTATCAAGTCTCAGAGAATCACCACAATACTACTTTGCCCTAGATTCTCTAATAATTAGCACTTGTGGCAGTCATGTATTTTCTCTAGAAATCCATATACTTTCATTTTATATCATTGGGTAAATGTTGGCTAAAGTATTGGTCCATGAGGAGAAATCTCTTGCAAGTAGAAAGGAGGCTTATTGCAGTGCAATGAATTTATTTTCTACAATTTCTTAGAGAGACGTTTGTAACCGCATCGCATGTTCAGGGGGAGCATGCTCAAGCTAGTAGCAGAAAGACACATATGGTGTTGGCATAGATGCATGGTATTGACATAGAGGCATGGTTTTGATGTTGTAATATAAGTGTTATAGGTATATTTGGGCACATCACTCCCATCATTCTGATCAACACTATTAGGGCTCATCAAACCCCAATTCAGTTGCTACATGCCCTAGACAAGTCATCACATTGAATTCCATCATTCCTGAGAGTTTCCTAGCATGAAGACATCCTGAAATGACTCCTTGAGGGACTAGCACAGTCTTGGTCAAGGGTAAGTGCTCGCAGAGCACTTAGGCCCATTCAAGCCTACTCTCCAAAGCACCTAGGCCCACTTTGACCTACACTGGGTGAGATTGAGAGAAATATTCATAGGGTTCTGGGAATATTCCTCCATTCTAGACCATTCTAGAAGATTACCACCTCTTATCCTCTCCTATGAGCTCGAAATTGGATAGGGAATGAATCAAATAACCTCCTATCGTCTCATCCCTTCCTCCATAGAAACTAACTCCCAAATTGGAAATCCATTCAATGCCCAATTTAAGACAAAACCACCTCCATTTCCCTATAAATTGAGCACTCATCATAGTGATCAGGGGCTGGACTTTGAAGAATTTTTGAGGAGATACTATTGGTTTGAGGTTTTAGATAGTAAGCAAGTATTGTTATGCTGCCAGAGTGTTGTGCTTTTGGTGTGATGAAGGATGGAACTCAAGCTGGATGAGTGACATGGGATCAGACTTCTTTGGTTGTAACTCTCCCTTCTACTTAATAAAGTTGTTTACACCTTTTCCCATATTCTTGTCTTTATGTATGATGACTATATGTGTAAATGCTTTCGATTCCATTTGCTTATAGTAGATAGATCTCTTGTTTTGATTGGTTTTTGTCCTCTGTTTATGATTGCAGGTACATATCGAGCAGACTCAGTTCGAGAAGGAGTTACGAGAGCTATTCAAAGGAGACAAAGGAAAGCGAAAGATAACAAGTAGGTCCCTTGTCTTAGTTATCTTCTATAGAAAAAGGTTAGATTCTTTAAATCTATTGTTCTAGGTGTAGCTACCCACCTATGGAAATTGTGTTTATCCGTAGCTGCAAAATTCCACATAACAATAAGCATGGTTTTGGATTGTTAGCATGAGGATATGATCAGTTTTCATATGCAAATCAATTGATATCAGTAGTGTTTGACATGTGATGCAACCATACTTGTTCACCCTTTTCCATTAATGTCAAAGGGGGAGAGTTACACGACCACTTAAGCGAGATTGAGACTAGTCATGTGGAGATGTATGGGGACTATCTTGGTGTTGTGACTGTAGGTTGACATCAATGCCAAAGGAGGAGCATGTTGGGAATGTTGGCCTCATGGTGTTGGCATTGATGTTAACCTAAGATTTCTACCTAAGGAGTCAACTATGGAGTCAATTGGGTTGCATTGATGTAAACTTTGTAGCATGTTTTTGGTTGGTATTGTTGGTTGCATGTTTTCCTATTTTTGTCATTTTTTTGAATGGTGTTATTTAGTATGATGATGTAGTGTTGAAAGTAGAAAGGAAAACCCATGGGAAATTAACAAGCATTTTTCCCATGGTATTTAGTGTGAGAGCTTAAATGGTTAATTAATTTGATTTTATTTTATATGGGGATCATGGGGTATGAAATGTAATTAATGAGTTTATTTAGTCCATTTTTATGAAGGAGAATTGGATATAAATGTATGATGTGAGTGATGGAGAGTGTTAGCTGTAATGCATAATGATGCCTCTTGTGTACCTGTAGCATTGATAATTAGTGTTAGAAATTGAGTTCCAAAATTGAGTTTTTGTTGTAGCATTCATGTTGAGGAGATCATTTTGGGCCTAGTCAAAATTTTTTGAAATGAGGTCCACAGTAGGAACTTGAAGGTTGGGGCCTTGAGTGAGAGAAGTAGTGGCTTTCTGTGATAGGGTATAGCAACATCCTTTAGGTAGAAACCTGAGAACTTGGGAGTGACGACTTCCATCTAATGGTGGTTGGATAGACTATTGGGTGTTGGGGCATCCAACAAGTGGTGGCACGCAAAGTCATAGGAGTGGTGGCCTTTAAAGCTCATATAGCTAGTGGCTTGGAGCGAGTAGTGTCTCACGTGATTGGAAAGTTGTGGCTCACACACTAGTGGTGGCTAGTGAATATGTAAAGAAATAGATTTTTATTAATAGAATAAGAGTGAAGCAAAACACCCGAAGGTGGTTTTCCCCCTTTGGGTTTCCACCTAAAATCTAGCGTCTCTATGTGTGATCACGTGCATGTTGTTTTGTTGATGTGATGTTGCCCATGGTTACTTGTGCTTATGATGATCACTACTTATGTTTATGATTATGCATTCATTGATTATATATGATGTTTGTTAACTATTGAATGATTTAATAAATATGTAAATCAAAGGCGAAAATTGGTGTAAGTTGATCATAGGGCACAATGTTGATTGACCCCGCTATCAATAACTATTCATAGGCTTCCAACAAGAGTGTATCAAAGTGGGGCTCTAAGTTTCAACTTAATTGTTGAGAGAGTACGTGTTGAGGAGTATATTATTATATTATATATATATATATATATATATCAGA
The DNA here is from genome assembly GCA_000404065.3 of Pinus taeda. Lineage (NCBI taxonomy): Eukaryota > Viridiplantae > Streptophyta > Pinopsida > Pinales > Pinaceae > Pinus > Pinus taeda. Next base: position 102,897 of record APFE031003251.1, on the reverse strand, counting down.
GTGAATCATCCAGGAGTATCTATCCTCACTACTGCAAATTTCAAGGTATGACATGAGAATGCTAAATCTCAATTATTAGCTTGTGGATATAACTTTTATAAGTTGGTATGTGAAGGATGTGGTGAGAATCTAATTTCACCTAAAGTAATGTAGAAAAATTCTCAAGCAAGATACATTATTTATGAGAATATCCATAAAGTAGAATTGGAGAAAATAGCATATATAAAATATGCCGAGATTTGGGATAGACTATAAGTGTTGTTTGGAAGTGATAGTAGCAGTAATGGAGAGGTCAAGAAGAAGAGTAGGAAGAAGAAAATGAAGAAGGATTCTAAGAAGAAATAATATCATCTAGAAAAACCTGATCCCCTGCGTGTGAATGGTTCAACTGAGCATGTGAAGAAATCATGAATTTGAGAACCATAGGTATTGCAACAAAATGTATCTAAAGGTATAAATATTATTAAGTTTATTTTGAGTTATACTTTGGATGGTTTTGATTCTAGTCACGCTGAGCTTCTTAGTGAAGATGAGAATAGTGTTAAGCTTCTTAGAGCTAAGTATGAGTCTTTTATGGATGTAATATAGAAATTATTCATTAAATTTAGTAGATTTACAATTTCATACAAGGAACATGATAATTTGATGCATATTTTTTATGAGAGAGAAAATGAGCTGAGAGAAGCGGTTTTCAGCTTGAAGAATTAGCGTCAAGAATCCAAACAGATTGAGGATACTATGGCTAGTTAGAAAAAAAGAGAGGGCTAAATTGAACAACTTGAAGGTGAAGTTGTCATGTTGAGGAAAAAACTTGAATAAAAAGACAACCAGTTGAAGAAAGAAAAGAGTGTGAAGGCCTTGGACAATTTTCTTGAGAACCAAAGATCTCCATTGACTAGATTTGGTCTTGGGTTTTGAAAGGGAGAGTCTAGATCGCATGTAGGCAAGAAAAAAAATGCAGAACCAAAAATATCTTTAGTGAATAATAGTAGTAGGTCTAGTAGCAGCAAAGAAGAAAATCTCAAGGAACACCTATGTTTAGAATATATTTTTCTCAGGGTTAAATATTGTCATAGATCTTTCAAATTTCAAAGGAATAAAGACCCTTTGTTTCTTTGGTGCATGATCTAGAATGTTATGCTTGCCAAAATTATGGACATGTTGTAGCCAACTGTAGGAGAAGAGTGTACAGATATAGTCAGCAAGGATTGCAACAATATGAGCATCCAATGAGATCAGCCATCAGGTATACTTACGCATTTAATGGATTTTGTTTCTCATGTAACCTATTTGGCCATAAGTTATTGGATTGCAGATCTATCCCACAAAGTAGATGAACGTTGTATGCAAGGAAAATATCTAACACATTTAGCAGAGGATCTAATCCCCTTGCATCATATCTCGGTCACATGAATTTTTGTGCTTGTGACAACTATGGTCACATGGATAGAGTTTGTATAATGTTCAACTCCTAAAGGAATATCTAGAATAAGAAGTAGGAAATCCATAGAAGACCTAGTAGAAAATCATAGATAAATGAAAAGAAGCATACCAGGACCATCTGGAAGAATAAGGAGAAGAAATCCATCTTCCTTTGCATTCCATGATTATGTGATGCACATTCTTGGAAGAATGTTGAATTACATGAGAGGTGCATAGCCTAAGGGGTAGTGCAAGGCAACATATTGATTTGGTAGAGATTATTAGTAGCAACATGTGTGATCATGACACTCATTGCATATTTAGGTCCAAAGAGATCAACTTTCCTATTGGAGGTATAATCAACCTAGAGGGCGCTATGCATGGTATGAGTGTTTCAAAAGTTGTTGTTACTGTTGGAAAAAATGTTAATATTGAGAGAGGGGGAGGGTTGAATCAATATTAAGGCTAATGCAAACTTTTATGCCAATTTATATTTAACATTTTATCTTTACATACATTAAATGAGAGAAAATAACAACATCTCATGTGAAACAACATAAATCAACACATGAACAAATGCACCAAGAGAAACATACACATTTGACACAAATATTTAATGTGGAAACCCTTCCTGGAGAAAAACCACCAAATCTTGTTTGTTATTGTGATGTAAATAATAACAACTATTCTATTACATCAATTTTTTTGTGAGGAACCACTCACAGGAAGCACCAACTCCCCTTGATAGTTTACTAGCACCCAGTTGCACGAAGCACCAACTCCCTCTTTTTGTAGACACTTAATCAACTTACCAGAAGCACCGAATTCACGGAGTTGTTGGAAGGACCAACTTGCAAGAGGCACCAATCCCCATGCTTTCTTCAGAACCCACTATATATGGAAGCACCAACTTCCTGTATGAAGGCTCCAACCCACACTCAATAAGGAACTAATGTTCTATGTAGATGGAAACTACTCTGCTTGATATACACTTTTTTCTCCTCTCAATCTTTACTCTACTCAGTCCATGTTGCACTCTGTCCTTTTCTCATTTTGCAACAACCCACTGTTCTTCTCAATAACATCCACTAATACAAAAAACTCTTTGCACTCAGTCCACTCTACAACATACACTCACACAAGGCTCTCTTCTCTCAACCTTCCTCTTCTTATTAGGCACTCTTGGCCTCTTTCATTTGCATAGGAAGTATCGACCTATTCTTTGCATCACATGAACACTCAACCTCTTCTCAGCAATGCTCACATAGATCTCTCCACACAACTATCTCATACAATGTTTCTTTTCCCCTACATTGCACAACTACAATCTTGGGTTTTGTTCCTTTGTAATGCATGGAATGATATAGTCCCTATCAACCATCATGTTAGGTCCCTATACTACTAGTGTAACCCCTTATTGTTATTAGTACAAGCCTCTTATTATATTTTTGTACCCATGTAGTCCCCATATTGTTATTATTGTACCCCATAGAAGCCCACTATTGTTATTATTGTTCCCTTACATTATTATTGTTATGTCGGCTTTGATTATATTATGACCTCTTATAATCCTATATATAGAAAGGATGTCTTGACATTTGTAGCATCCACAAATTGTTCATTTGTGTAATGTAAAGGAGGTTGCTCCCTCGAAGAGGCTTATTTTGAAGGTGTTTATCTATATTTTCTATCTTTTTGTGAGCTCAAGGTTTCATAACACATCAACCTACCATTCTCGCTGCTTGAGTGTACTCTTTCACATGGAACTCCTTCTTGTTTTTGCGTCTGTGTGATTATCCATACTATGAATTAAATCCCAGTCAATTTTCACACTCAAGGAGATCTTCCATTGAATTCATCTTGTACTAGTAGTATGGTTCTTCAATGCTCATTCCAGACACTCCATTCACTTTCTTATCTCAAACTCCTATTTGTTGTGGTGTCCATTACAAGGAAATTGGATTTACGACATGCCATTGGAGTCCTTAAATTTCAGAGGGGAATGGCTCTCTTAGACTATGATCATAGATTCTACACCTAACCATATTTTCTATTAAATTCTTCTCAGTGTCCAAGGGAGCTCAAGCATGATTGTTCTGGAGTCAATAGTTTCCTTTGAAAATCATGGTCCTCTCTATATCAGTCTCCTTCAATTTCCATTACTCCAATGACACCAACAATTCAGTGCACATTTACTTCGCTATCAACTAATCTTCATGCTTAAAGGTTCTATTCTCTTAACCAACTGCCAACTTATCCATATTTTAGACATATGCTACTATAAGAGTCAGATCTTGAAAGCCATGGTCCCCACAACTTTTCTTTAAATACCATTTGACAAGAGTTATAGGCTTTCGAGGATTGACCCACTAAGTTTTAGATCTAGCTTCCAACCCATCTACAACTATGGCCTATTTCCAACCTAGCATAGTGGCCAAATATGGAGGAATCCTACCACAAGGTTGTTGACTCATCCAATCACTAACCGTATGTACTCAACACTTGCATGTAGTTTTTTTCCATTGTAAATAACCAGTAGGATATCGGTCTCCTAACACTGAAGAATTCTTCCAAACACACTCCTGAGTGGATCTTTGAACTATAGCCCTAAGGGCTTAAATTCCATGTGTTAAACCTTCTACGCCCCTAGTCACATAGTAGTACAAAATCCTATCCTCAGATTATTCTTAGCCTTCAACTTTCTCCTTCAGGATTATGTGGGATCACCTGTTGTATGCATTGACCAATCAAAAGTCTGCCAAGATGACATGTAGTGCCACTGCTTCTCAAGCCTCCGAGAACTTATTTTATTTTATAAACCTTCTCACCCTTGGTATTTTTTTATTCAAAGAACCATGTCTTGGCACTAAGGCTAGAATCTCCCTATCACAATGCTTCCATAAAAGAAAAGATACAAGGGTTTCGAACTACAGGTTTTCTCTGTTATTATTCCTTAATCCCCACAACCCTGGCACTATGTTTTGAATTAATAGATAGTTATTGTGTTTTTGACCTTTGAGGTATGCCCACCACCATGGTGACATCATGTTGATGTCATTCATGTGACGTGTCGACCTATGAGAGGTTTATGTGTCACCCATATATGGGTTATTTGGGTACCCGAAAAAGTCAAAATTTTTTGCCACGTGTCCAACATGATGTCATGTTGAATTCATCTCTAACCAATAATATGCTTCCACCTATCATGTCGAAGGAGAGAGAAAGTGTTCCTCGATCCTTAGTTTTGCAAGCAATTTCCTTTCTAAATGGTTCTTATGCCTAATGTGACCTGCTACTAAACTAATGCCCACTCTTCTTCCTTTGTGCACTATTTTTGGAAGTTCCAAGCTTGTCCAACCTTCCACCTATCGACCCTTTGTACGCCACTCTAGTCTCTTACCTATCAGAGCCACTCATGCCTGGATCTAAACTGAAATTGCTTCCTAGCTTCCACCTTATGGGCCTTCTGGGGTATCGATGTTTCAGGACTCTGACCTTCCAGGGTGTCAAGATTCTCACTTCCATGACTCATTGTAATCATGTAGCCTTTTTAAATAAGATTATGGGCTTCCGATCTTTCAGGATTTCGGGGTTCCAAGGACTTCTAAGATTTGTTCCTTTGACCATGGAGAACTTAACTTTGACTAGCCATAAGTTTTGATCTCGAGAACCATTTCTGAAATTCCACATACATTTGGAAATATTTTTCAAAGCACTATCCAATTATTCCATAACCAAGAGAATTTTAGCAAGCATCATGATGCAAAAATTCCTCCAAATCCTAGGGCTCTCAACCTTCATAAAAATCATGTTATGGCTTCTCTAATAAGCCTGCTACTATGATGATTCTCTAAAAGATATTGCAACAACCATGGGGACTCCCTTGATCTTGACACATCAAATACACCAATACTGACCCAATTACCATCACAACTTGGCTAGTGGACATCAAAGCCAACATTTTCTACCACAAACATCCATGCTAGTCTGGTTGACATCAATGCCAACACTCTTGCCAACTATCAGAAAATGCCAACTTCCCAACACATCTCTCAAAATTACTGTTGACATCAATGCCAACACACTTGCTACCACTATCCATCGAGACAATGCCAACTATACAACAATCTCCCCCTTTGGCATTGATGGAAACAACACTTCACTTCCCCATATTGATGGACAATCCTCATGTTGCTTCCATGCTTATCCTTTCATGAGCCACTATTGTCTTTCTCTCCTCTGTATGGGCCATCACAACTTACTTTCCAATGATCTTCTCTCCCCTTTTGACATCAATGGAAAATGGATATAAGTTTCTTCTTCTTCCCCTTTCAATCACACACTGAGGCTCAAGCTGCGAATGTGGATTATGCTTCTTCAGACTTCTCGACAAGGGTTAATATATCTTTGATGAGGCACTTGAAGTCTTCCATTCACACCCAGCTGCCAACATTATAGGAAAAGGCACATGTAAAACAAAACATTAGTAAAATATGTCGTGTGCCTTCTTGTAGCTTTTGTTGTTGCATTTGAAACTAGAAATATATGATATGATCCTTTTGAGCACATACCACTTCTACTTTAAAATTTTCTAGTTTTGAATGCCTTAGGTTGTTGGTTGAATTCTCTCTCTGCAAATGCATCTTTTGTGTCAATTAAAATAAAATAATATCAATTAAAATTTCTCATGGTACTGTTGTTGTTGCAAATACCATCCAATAATGATGCATTTCGGCTTTCTCTTTACCCTTGTTTTTGCTAATGAGACCATGCTCACTTCACTTGAGCATCTTAACAATCAACACTGCTTCCCCTAAGATCACACTTCTCCAAAAAGGGATTACTACTTAAATGACACCAGTTGCACCAAAATGTTGTTACAAACAAATTGGATAAAATATCATTCAAACTCTAATAGCTCCTTCTAAAAAATAAATTCCCATTTGCACAAAAGGCTACCCCTTATGAATCCACACCACCAATTGACATAATGATACCAATTGAAAGTTGAGGGACATTCAAAGCTTTTACCAATTTGGTTTCATGGACACAAGGTTGTTAGGCATAATCAAACTCACAACCTTAAATGAAATAAGGGTATTTCACCCAAGAATCAAACCTTTCATTTCCTGAGCAATCTTTCTTCCTGAGACTAAAATTTATTTCCCATTTTTTCTTACTAAAGAAACTCCCCTTGATTCAAAGCTCTCTGATTTCCTACAACTGCGTCCTTACATCTGCATGGGGACATATCCTGTGGACCTAACTTGACTGTGGGCTTCTTGTCATTCCACACTTCTATTGTAGCTCATCTTCTTCTCTCACCACAACATATATTATTGTCGTTTACTCCCCCTGCAACTATGTTGGCTACACTTTCCTTTCTATTGCAATTCTAATTCATTTGAAATAAGAAAATTCATCACTATAATCAACATTGGGCCTCGATCACACCTCCAATGTTCAGATGTATCTCTTCTATATAATCCTTATTATTCTTGCATCTGACTTATTTGGCCTCCCTTGAGGCCATTCTCTTCCTTTATTGAAGAGAAATAGAGGATATACTCCCTCTGAGCATATCATCTTCCTTCTTCATCCACACCTTCTTTCGTTGAGTCCTAACAACAACATTTCTTTCTATCTTCTTCTTTGCCCATGTTTGGGCTTTCTCTTGGTTGCACATGGTTCTAGGATACCTCTCATTCAAATCCTATTTATTCTCCTAAACCCTCTTGTTGCTCTTTTTATTTGTTTGCAAGGATGGATTTACTGGGCTATTTCTTCTCTTTCATTCCGAAATCATGTGCTCATTACAACTGGTGCTTATAAAGGGTTTTCCCATAGGAATATGAGAATCATCCCTCTTAATTTTTCTCTTATTTTTCTTCAAAGAAGAGTCAAATCCTTAATGGCATCCTTCCATTTTTTATAATTTCCCCTTTACATAGAGTGTTTAAGACAAAGTCAGTTTACTATGTTGTCTTCAATGTTCATGCTGCTACATCAACTTGCATATTCTAAGAGGCGTGCTTCACCCTGGTATACCTACAATTTGTTGAATTATGCCCACAATTGGAATAGTTGTAGCATTTCACATGGATTAGGAATGGGGAAATGATTGCTATACTTCACAACATTCCTGTCAAGGCCTCTACTACTTCCAACATGCTTTCTCCTGCTGCTACTCCACACACTTTATTTTCTTGTATGCCATTTACAATCCATGGCTTTATGTCCAAAATTATTACAAGAAAAATAATACCCATGAAAAGGATTTTGATAGCAAAAGTTACCTTTTCTTTGAAGGCCTTATCCTTGAGGGGGAAAGGACCTTTGTTGGTTCTTCATATTCCTTCCATGGCTGTGTTTCATTCTTCCTTGTTTTTGTTTCTTTCCTCATTGTGGATGTTGTCTAACAACTTATTTCCCTTTGTTGTTGTTGAAATTTTCAACTACCATCATATGGGTGGTTGAACCTTCAGCCTTTTCCTTCTTGGGGCTTGGTTCTTCTTTGAAACCCAAACCAACCTTGATGAGAGGAGATATTTTCTTAACAAGCATCTCACATAGAGTCTTTCTACTCCCCTCAAGCTTTTGATATTGAGATAGCTCTTTTCTTACCCTTTCTAGATCATGTCTTAATGAGACAAATTCATATTTTAGCCTCTCACAAAGGACTTCTCTACCATTTTTATGATCGGTCAACATCCTTTTTGTCTTCTAACCTCTTCTTGTTTAGCACTAAGATCAACTATTGTTTTTCTCAACTTCTCGTTCTTCAGCTCATAATCATGCAACTGCACCTTTTGCTTGATATTTTCCTTTGATAGGTCCTTGTTCCCCTTTAGAGCAGAGATCAACTTCTTTCTAAAGTAGATCCTTTCATTCAAATCATTTTATTCATTATAAACTACCACAAAGATCTAAATTCCTCTCTATGTCTATGGAGCTTTCCACAAGTCTGAGATATATCCCTTATTTATTACTCCCAGGGTACTCTTATTTTCTCCTAAGGATGAGCACACTTGGGATCCCTCTTCTTCTTCAGTTGATTCCTAATTTTCTATTTCTACTAATGTAGTTCTATTTACATCACTATTATATGAATTTCTATCTCGAAAACCTTCACATTAACATCTAGAAGTTGAATAACTTATCATTTTACATTTATCATAGAGCAATAACATACCTTCTAAGAATCATCGCCTCTCATCCAGGTCTTCTTCTTCACTATACCTGGAGTTAATATCAACAACAAATTTCTCATTATGAGGAATATCTTCAATTTTATTAGCATCTCTTTTATGGGATGCTTTCTTCGACTTCTTCCTTCTCTTCTTTTATTTATCTCCACTAGTATCATTTGCAGGTTCCGATTCACTACTTAAGCTACAAGGTTCATCAGTTTCCTCTATTGTTTCATGGATTTTTCCTCCTAGAAATTTCAATATGTCGAGCATTTCCTTTGTTGTCTCACAATTCCCTACTCTATTAAGATCTAGTTTTTCTAGCCCTTTCATGATAATCTCCTTGGCTTCTCTATTGAACTCACTCCTCTCTCTATATATCAAAGACATCCAAATGTCTTCATTGATTACCATCAAATAGGATTACATTCTAATCTTCTAGAGGTCATAGTCTGATCCATTTAAAAATGGAACTCCTTACGTTGTAAGCTAGGTTTGATTAGCCATTGTTTCCTTTTGATCTACCTCCAAGCGGTTAATTTGTTCCTGAAGGAACCATGCTCTGATACCAATTGTTGGAAACAATGTTAATACTAGGGGGGCTGAATCAGTATTAAGGCTAATTCAAACTTTTTTTCCAATTTATATTTAACATTTAATCTTGACATCAATTAAATGAGAGCAATCAACAACATTATGAATTTTGTAAAATTGAAATACTATTGCAACAACTGGAATTTATTCTTCTAATTCTTAATTAATTTAACAATTTATTTGTTATGAAAAATACCAAATTAATCAAACTTCAACATTCAAAAATAAACTACGAAAAAATAGCACTAGAAACTGAGAAAATACTAGCACACACACATAAAAATGACACCATTATTTTTGGAAAAATGTCCATGGAAAAACCCAACTTGGGAAAACCGGTGGAGCAACTGGGGGTTTTTAATATTAAGCAACAATGAAATCTAAGTAAAATCTATGGATTCCTAAATGAAAATCCAATCAAAAAGTATTTGACAAAAATAATTAGAGAGAAAATTCTCTCACCCAGTAAGAAATCCTGGCACTAGCTTCTGCAGAAAAATTAGACGCCAAAACCCGAACGTAGGTTCTTTCCATTGCCTCTCGCACGCGTGGCTTCAATCTCCCTCTTAAAAACCTGTCTAGCCTACCTCTACTGCTAGACGTGACTCTCCAACCCTCTAGAAGAATTTCCCAGCCTCTGAAAACTGAATCGACCTCCTCCTCAGCTAAATCGAACTGCTCTTCTTCAGCTACTACACAGTCCTTACATTGATCGTGCGTGGATCACTTCTGTCACTTCTGCTGCATCTCTAGATCTGGAAAAATTCCTCTATATCATTGTCCCTACCCCTCAATTTTATTGCTTCGATTTTTGGCTCTCCGACAACTATTGCTTCTCTCTAGAAATCGATGTGCCAAGGAAATTGAACTTCTGGTGTGTCTTCTCTAAGTGCCCATCAACTTCTTCTCATAATCCTATGTTGGAGCACCAAAGGTCAAGATTAAAACTTAATCAATGGATAAGATCATCTCGGAGATGATCTGTGTGAGTTTATAGATAATTCTCACCTTGAATTAATTAATTCTGATTATATAACCATATTCCCTAATTTTAGACTTAGGAAATATTTAAAAATGGTTAATAATCTAATTAAGCCATCTCTAGGCGGAATTCCTAGAAATGATTTTTGGGTTTTGGAAATCTCATGTATTCTAGACTCTCCACTAAATTTCGTATCTAGAAAAAATTTGATGCTACGAAAACTAACAAACATGTCATGTGCAACAATATTAATCAACACATGAACACATGCACCAAGAGAAACATATACATTGCACACAAAGGTTTAACATGGAAACCATTCCGGGAGAAAAACCAACAGATCTTGTTTTTTATTATGATTTAAATAATAACACCTACTGTATTACATAAATTTGTTTATGAGGCACCACTCATGGGAAGAACCAACTCCCCATGATAGTTTGTTAGCACCAATTTCCTCCTTTTGTAGACATATGACCAGCTTACCAAAAGCACCATGTGCAGGACCAAATTCACATATCTGTTGCAAGAACCAACTTGTTGCTCCTTCGATTTATGCAAGCACCAACTTGTTGCTCCTTGGATTTGCAAGCACCGACATGCAAGAGGCACCAACCCCCATGATTTCTTCAGACACCCACTAGATATGGAAGCACCAACTTCTTGTATGTAGGCTCCCACCCACACAAAATAAGGAACTAATGTTATTTGTAGATGGAAAATACTCTTCTTGATATACGCTCTATTCTCCTCTACAACATTTCCTTTACTCAGCCCATGTTGCACTCTATAGTATACTCATTTTGTAGTAGCCCATTTTTCTTCTCAACAAAATCAACCAATACAGAACACTCTCTACACTCAGTCCCTCTGCAGTAGCATACACTCACACAAGGCTCTCCACTCGCGGGCTTCTTCTTCTTCTTCTCAAGAACCCTTGAACTCTTTCCTCTACATAGTCACTTTTGTCCTCTTCCCTGTAGCACATGAAAACTTATCCTCTTCTCAACAATGCTCACATAGATCTATACACACAACTATCTCACAACAATGATGCTTTTCCCCGACATTGTACAACTCCAATCCTCGGTTTTGTTCCTCTGCAACGCAGGGAATGATGTATTCTATGTCAACCATAAACCTGCCATTCATGCTGCCTGAGTGTACTCCTACACATGGAACTCCTTGTTGTTGTTGCATCTATGTGATTCTCCATACTATGAATTAAATCCCATTCAATCTGCACACTCAAGGAGCTCATCCATTGAATTTGGTTTCTACTGGTAGTTCAGTTCTTCAATGCTCATGTCGAACACTCCATTCACTTTCTTATCTAATCCTCCTATTTGATGTGGCATCCATTATAAGGAAACTACATCTGCAGCACACCATCAAAGTCCTTAGAGTTCAAATTGTGCATTTGGGCATGGCTCTCTTGGACTTTGATCAAAGCCTTTGCACCTAGCCATGTTTTCCACTCAATCCTTCTTAGCATGTAAGGGAGCTCAATCATGATTGTTTTGGAGTCAAATGTCACCTCTTCATATCATGGTCCTCTCTATATTAGTCTCCTACAATATCCATTACTCTGACACCAACTCATATATACACATTTGCTTGGTTATTGGCTCATCTTCATGCTCAGAGGAGCTACGCTCTTAACCAATTGTCGACTTATCCATATTTTAGACATATTATACTATATGAGTAAGATACTGGAAGCCCTGGTCCCTGTAAATTTTATTTAAATTCCATTTTAAAAGAGTTACGAGTTTCTGGGCACTGACCCACTAGGTTGCAGATTTAGCTGCCAACCCATCCACAACTGTGGTCCATTTCCAACTTGGTGTAACACCCAAATATAGAGGAATCCTATCACAGAGTTGTCAAATTTTCTAGTCACACAACATATGTCCTCAACCCTTTCCTCCAATGTTTTTCCATTGTAAATATCTCGTAGGATTTCGGTTGCTTAATAGTGAAGAACATTGCCAAACACACTCCTGGGTGCCTCTTTGAACTACATCCTTGAGGGCCTCAATGCCATGTGTTAAACCTTCTATGTCCCTGGTCACAAAAAAACATAAAACCTTGTCCTGGGCTTATTCTTAGCCTTCAGCTTTCTCCTTTGGGATTACATGTCAAGGTGGGACCACTCATTGTATGCAGTGGCCAATCAAATTCCCGTTGGGATGACATGTGGGGCCATTAATTCTAAAGCCTTTGAGAGATTATTTTCTTTCATAAACCTTCACACCCTTGGTATTTTTTAATTCCAAGAAACACATCGTGCCGTTAAGGCTCAAATCTCCCTATCCCGATGCTTCCACAAAATTATTTTAATAAAAAGTTATGGGATTTCTAACCTCCAGGTTTTCTCCACTATTATTCCCTGCTCCCCACAACCTTACCCCTCTTTTTTAAATTAACAAATAGTTATGAGGTTTCCAACCTCTAGGGTATGCCCATTGCTAGGGTGACATCATGCTGATGTCATCCATGCCACATGTCAACCTATGAGAGGTCCATATGTCACCCGATATGGGCCTTTTGGGTACCCGAAAACACCAAAACTTCTTGCCACATGTCCAATGTTATGTCATGATGATGTCATCTCTAACCAATAATATGCTACCACTTGTCCTATTGGAGGAGAGAGAAAGGGTCCCTTGATCCTTGGTTTTGCAAGTGATTTTATTTGTAAATGGTTTTTATCCCTGATGTGACCTATTTCCAAACTAATTCCCACTCTTCTTCCTTTATGCACTATTTTTGGAAGTTTTGGGCATGGCCTACCTTACACTTTTCGACCCATTGTATGCCACTCTGGTCTCTTACTGGTTGGCCCCACTCATGCCTAACTCTTAACTGAAATTTCTTCTGGGACTTTTGGGGTTCCGACCTTCTGGTGTTCTGACCTTCCGAGGTTCCAACCTTTTGGGGTTTTGGGCTTCTCCCTTCCCCGGCTCACTATAATCCCATAGCATTTTTAAATAAGATTTTGGGCCTTTGACCTTCTAGGATACCAGGGTTCCAAGGACTTCCAAGTTTTCGACCTTCCAGGCTTCCAACCTTTTGGGATTCATTCCTTTGATCGTGGAGGATCTGAATTTGACTAGCCATAACTTTTGGTCCCAAGAACCATTTCTATACTTCCACATATCATTGGAAGGATTTTTCAAATCACTGTCAAAATATGCCATAACCGAGAGAATTTGACCAAGTCTCTTGATGCATAAGTGCCTCCAAAGCCTGGGACTCCCAACAATCCTAGTCATTATGTTATAGTGTCTCCAATAATCCTGCTACTATGATGATTCTCTACAAGAAACTACAATGACCATGGGGACTCCCCCTAAGCATGACACATCAAGCAAATCAATGTTGGCCCAATTACCATCATAGCTAGGCTATTAGACATCAAAGCCAACATTTGATGCCACAAACATCCATGCTAGTCTGGTTGACATCAATGCCAACGCTCTCACCAATTGTTAGACAATGCAAACTGCCCAAGGCATATCCCAGCATGATTGTTTACATCAATGCAAACACACGTGTTTCCACTAGCCATGTAGGTTGTCCAATAGTTCATTCACTTATTCATTTGTATCAACTTCATATATGCTTCCATGAGTGAAAGGGTACACTTTGCAACCATATATATGTTCTTGTTTCTCATCGACAATTGGTTGATTTTTTTTTGTGTGTCAACAATGCATAGAAGAGAATCCTTGGTTCAACCATGTGTAGAGGAGAGTGGCACTTCAACCATATATATGTAATTATCATTGTTGGCATGATGGTTGAGTAGTCTTGTTCATGTTATGGGTAGGATATTAATTTGGTTTTGCATGCTTTGTAGTTGTCATCTTATTTCAACCATGTATGCACTCATGTGTTCAATATCAACCTTGTAATTGTTGTTGTTTAATTATTGGTGTATTGGTCTAGGCATGCACTTGAGAGAAGCTTGAGGCACGTAAAAACCTTGTATTTGTATTGAATCGTATATCATTGGTAATGGTTGGGTATTCATGGTGTTTGAATTACATATTTCAGCCATGTATATTCATTCTCATTTGGCTTAGATGAGTAGCACTTGTGGTAGCCATGTATTCGCTCTATAAATCCCTATACTTTCATTGTATATCATTGGGTCAAATTTGGTTGAAGTATTGGTCCATGAGGAGTAGTATCTTGCAAGTATAAAGGAGGTTTATTACAGTGCAAGAAAAGTGTTTTCTACAACACCTTGGAGAGATGTTTGGAACCCCATTACATGTTCAGGGGGAGCATGTTCAGACTAGCAGTAGAAAGAAGCCCATGGTGCTATCATAGAGGCATGGTATCGACATAGAGGTGTGGTGTTCATGTTGGAATGGTGGCATGGTTTGTTGGCATGGTTTTGGATTTTTGGCATGAGGAGTTGATCAATTTTACATATAATTCAATGTTGGTAGTGTTCAGCATGTGGTTCAACCATATTTGTTTGTCCTTTTCCATTGATGTCAAAGGGGGAGGATTACACAACCACTTGAATGATATTGAGACTAGTTAGTTAGAGATGTATGGAGATCAGCTTGGCATTGTGGCTATAGGTTGGCATCAATGCCAAAGCAGGAGCATGCTGGCTTCCTGGTGTTGGCATTGACATCAACCTAGGATGTCTACCTAAGGAGTCAATTGGGTTGCCATTGGTGTCAACCTTGTAACATGTATTTGGTTGGTATTGTTGGTTGTAGGTGTTTGGCTATTGTTGTAGTTGGTTTGAATGGTGTTATTTAGTATGTTGATGCAATGTTGAGAGTGGAAAGGAAAAACCGTAGGAAATTACCAAGGATTTTTCCATGGTATTTAGTGTGAGAGCTTAAATGGTTAATTAATTTTATTTTATTTGATATGGTCATCATAGGGTATGGAATGTAATTAATGATTTGATTTAGCCAATTTTGATGAAGGAAAATTGGATGTCAATGTATTTTGTGAGTGATGGAGAGTGTTAGCTACAATGCCTAATGATGCTTGTGTATACCTATAACATTGATCAACAAAGTGTTAGATATTGAGTACCAGTCTTGAGTTGTTGTTGTAGTGTTCATGTTGATCAGATCATTTTGGGCCCAGTATGAAAAATTTGATATGAGGTACATAAGAGGACCTTGATGGTTGGAACCTTCAGTGGGGCAAGTAGTGGCTTACTGTGACAAGGTGTAGTGACATCCTTTAGGTAGAGGCTTGAGAACTTGGGAGTAGTGGCTTTCATATAGTGGTGGTTGGATATACTATTTGGTGGTGGGGAATTTAGAAGGTGGTTCCCTACAAATTCATGGGAGTAATGGCTTCCAACAAGTGGTGGTTTGCAAAGTTCATATAGGTAGTGGCCTAGAGCAAGTAGTGGCTAGCGTGATTGGTAATTCATGGCTTACACATTGGTGGTGGCCAATGAATATGTAAAAAACAATTGACAGTGGTTTTCTCCCTTTGGGTTTCCACCTAACATCTAATGTCTATATGTGTGATGATGTGCATGTTGTTTTGTTGATGTGGTTTTTCCCACGGTTACCTTTTCTTATGATGATCAATGCTAATTTTTATGATTATGGATGTGTTGTTTATATATGATGTTGGTTGACTAATGCATGATTCATTAATTATGTAAGAAAAGGAAAAAATTGGTATACGTTTATCATAGGGCACACTACTTGTTATGGTCCAACCCTAACCCCTTTATTTATGTAATAGGGTCAAGTCAAAGTTATAGTTAGTTAAAGAGTCAATAAAGCCTGTATTAATAATTGTAATTGGTTGACCCACAGTTAAGAAAGGGAACACAGTTAGTTACAAATAGGCCATGGTATTAGATAGATGGTATTGAGAGAACCATGGTAATGACCCATGGAATTGTATGTATGAATCCTATATAAAGGATAGAGACTCCCCATTGAGGGATATTGAGTCTTATTTTGTAATCAAGCTTTGCTATGTTGGAGGTTGCCCCCTCGAAGAGGCAAGTGAACATTGCTTTCATCTTTGAATAATAAAATACTTGTTGTTTTTCTCATTTTGTTTTGTGTTCTGGGTTGTATTTCTTCACAGTGCTTTCCAGGGCCGGTGGTACCTCCATTTTTGGTAGTGTTTCGGCGTATTTAAACCACGTGATCTGTCGTTGAGTGCATAAACCTGTGGATTTGGGGAGGCATGCATGCAAGAAATACAAGAGGTGGTCATGTTTGTTGGATTCCCTTGTAACCCCTGTGGGCACCCCTTCGAGTAGTAGCACATTAAAGAGAACCACACACGGACTGCCTTCCACATACCCCCTGGGTATATCAGAAGCCCCCTAGGTTCACTTGAAACTTAGCCTTAGATCAATTGTCGGCCATCTTTCTGCTACAGTACACCGGGAATAGCACTCAGGGAGATTACTCACATGTACGATAGGGTAGTCGGGTAGTACGGCTAAGGATACGGTTGAGCCTCCTTAGTTAGTGCCCTGAAAGATTGGGCGGGTAATATTGTTGGAACCTTATGTATATTGCAATCTGTAGCACCTAAGACTCCTTGCAAACCATAGTTCCCTCGACTCTCTAAAGATCGCCCATTATCTTATTTTCCAGATCAGATCTAGCAATTGGGGTTTTGTCGCTGCCGCAACAATTAGATCCACTAGTTGAGTTTCTACCACCACAGTGTAATTCAAATCTAGCAGTTAGGGTTCTTTTGCCACCACATTCCAATTCAAATTCAGCAGTTGGGGGTTTCACAAGTAGATTTGACCGTTTGCACAGTGAGGGTTCTGTCTCCTATAGCCTGGGGTGATTCTCGCAGGACATTGGGCATGATCAAGTTTTCTGGAGTTTGGCCACTGCAGTATTGGTAAGTGGGGACGCTTATAAGAGACTTAGCCCATAAGAATCAGGACGAGCTGATCGTTGTGGTACCATTCACTTGTCAGCTTCAATTTTTGGGCGGTGCCAACTTTTTTCAAAGTGACGACAAGTGACCAAGATCTGTGTATGGTAGAAACCAGAGCTCAAGCCCTAGCCAACGAGAAGATTGAGCGCCTTGAAAAATAGTTGGATTCTTTCAAAGAACTAGTGGACCAGATGAGGGAATTCATGGAAAATTTCCAAGTGAGCAAGTCGGGGTTGCATCCGGAGGCGCATGGTCTTAATGAAGACCTTGAAGGAGAATCTAGTCATCATATTCACTTCCATGGAAATCACCGGCATTCTCACCTTCAACCACCAAGCTGGACATGTATAAATTTGATGGCTCTAATCCGACAATATGGGTAGCAAAAATGGAACAATATTTCCTTCTGAATGTTATCCAAGATGATGAAACTAAACTACATGTGGGAGCCCTTTACTTGGACCAAGAGAGATGGTATTGGTGGCAGTGGCATCAGAGATGTTATCCCGAAAACATAACTTGGAAGGTGTTCTCAAAATCTCTTTGTGACCACTTTGATAAAGACTCTAATTTTTTGGGTCGTATTACTAAGCTTCGATAGATAGGCACAATAAAATAATACATTGCAGCATTTGAGACATTGGCCATCTACACAAAATGTCTAGGAGATGAATTCTACTTGGAATGTTTTATAAGTGGTCCCAAAGAAGCCATCCAAGCACATGTCCGAATGCACCACCTACCTACCTAGATAGATGCTTGCAACAAGGCTATCGAAGTGGAACGTGCTTTATATACCTAGGCTCGTTGTCAAAATTGCATAGCCAAGAGATGCCCCACTCAGGCTCAGGGCCCTACCCAAACAATTAAGGTTCAAAAGGTGTCTCCAACAGAAATTGTTGAAAGGTGAAAACAAGGATTGTGCTACTATTGCGATGACAAATAATTCCTCGGGCATAAATGCAAGGAACCCAAATTATTTCAAATTGATGTTACTGATCAAAGCTCATCTGAGGAAGCCCCACCCCTTAAGGGACCCGATGATGAAGTTGAGGAAACCCAACAAGACAATGAACTCCCAACTATGCCAGAGGAACCATTTATCTCACTACATGCTTTGGTGGGCATTTATGCACCCCAAACTCTCAAAATCAGAGGCTTTATTAAACATCGCCCTGTAAGAGTATTGATTGATAGTGGCAGCACTCATAACTTTATCCATCAGTGAGTCACCGAAGATGTTCATTATTTTTTCAGGGCAATCTCTAATTTCTAGGTCCAGATTGCTGATGGGGGGACAATGAAATGTGAGGGCCGTTGCGAAAATATCAAACTTCAGATGGGAGACTACCACCTAAATACCCACATGTTTGTGATTAACATGGGTGGTTGTGACATTGTCTTGGGTGCTGAATGGCTTCGCACACTAGGCCCAATCATCATGGATTTCTAGGAGTTATATATGAGCTTTAAGTAGAATGACCACATGCATACCCTTCGTGGACTCCAGGCAGGTGCTTCTTCTATCATCAACTCACATCACAAGGAAAATTTGTTGAAAAAAGGCCATCATGGAGTTATCGCCTAGTTTAATGCCATCCAAGCCATCGAGCCCCTTGTGAAGGTTGGGGGGCATTCGTCAACCCAAAAGGCATGACCAGTGATCCGAAAAGGCCCTCATCCTGACATGCAACAGGTCTTGAATCAACACCAGCAGGTATTTGAAAAACCTAAAGAGCTTCGACCCTCTAGAGGGGAACATGATCATAACATCACTTTGGTCCCAGGGGCACAACTATCGAATGTGTGTCCATATCAATATCCTTTCGCCCAAAAAAATGAAATTGAAAAAATCATCAAGGAACTCCTTGAAGCCGGTGTCATTCATCCTAGCATCAGTCCTTATTCATCACTACTGGTCATGGTGCTCAAGAAAGATGGGGAATGGCACATGTGTCTAGACTTCAGGGCCCTCAACAAGCTCATAGTCAAATGCAAATTCCCTATCTCGGTTTTCGATGATCTACTGGATGAACTGCATGGTGCTAAATTCTTTACTAAGCTAGATCTTCGCTCTGGCTATCACCAAATATGCATGAGAGAAGTAGACACTTCAAAAACTGCTTTTCGAACTCATGAAGGCCATTATGAATTCTTGGTCATGCCATTTGGTCTCTGTAATGCCCCATCCACTTTTTAAAGCCTCATGAATCACTTGCTGAAACCATATCTCTGAAAATTTGTCCTTGTTTTCTTTGATGACATTCTCATCTACAACCTCACCTGGGAAAAACATCCTCAACATGTAGACTTGCTCTTGTAATTGCTCTGGAATCATAAATTATTTGTCAAATTTTCCAAGTGCTCTTTTGGCATGGAAGAAGTCGAGTACTTGGGCCACATTGTGGGTTGTGAAGGTGTTAGGGTGGATCCCCAAAAGATACATGCAATGCAAGATTAGCCCCAACCAAAAACCTTGAAGAGTCTGAGGGGATTCTTGGGTCTCACCGGCTAATATTGCAAATTTGTCTGCAATTATGGTCGCATTGCTAGACCCCTCAATAACCTTCTCAAGAAAAATTCATTCCTCTGGACTAATGCAGCAAAAGATGCATTTATGGCTCTTAAAAAAACCATGTGTTCCACTCCAGTATTGGCACTACTCGACTTCTCCAAAGCTTTTGTGATTGAATGTGATGCTTTAGGTACTGGTATCGGTGCTATCCTAATGTAGGAAGGTCGATCCTTGGCTTTCACTAGCCAACAACTGAGTGGGAAACATCTGGGACAATCTACCTATGAGAAGGAGATGATGGCCATCTTACATGCAGTAGATACCTGGCGACCATACTTATTGGGGTGGTGTTTCCAAATCCACACTGACCATCAAAGCCTCAAATATTTTTTGGAGCAACATATATCCTCGCCCCAACAAAATAAATGACTGGCCAAAATGTTGGGATATGATTATGAGATAATTTATAAGAAAGGGTGTGACAATGTAGTAGCAGACGCTTTATAATTTGAGGATGAAAGCACCCTACTATCAATCTCTCTTCCCATACCAGATTGGATTGAAGAAGACCGCAAGGAATGGTTTTCACATCCCTCTCTCTCCCAACTCATTAATAACTTGAGCGCAGATGCTAATTCCTCCGTTGGCTACTCTTGGAAGGATGAGATTCTTTTCTATAAGGATAGAGTAGTTATATCGCTGACATCCACCCTCAAAATGCGCATTTTGGAGCAGTATTCTACAAGCTAGCCTTGCCACCAACTGCAAAAATCCATCTAGTCTTCCATCTATCATGCCTCAAGGAAGTGATGGGGAACAATTGCAGAATTAAAACCAGTCTACCTGAATTGGATGAAGAAGTTTCACTCTGGCTCCAACCTGAATAGGTCCTCGATACGTGAGAATGACATATGCATGGCCAAACGATCAAGAAAGTCCTTGTCAAGTGGAAATACACGTCTCTAGAAGATGCAACCTGGGAACCAACCATTATTCTTCAGCAATTTCCACAGCTTCAGCCTTGAGGACAAGTCCTTTTTTATGGGGAAGGGCATGTTAGGGTCCAAACCTAACCCCTTTATTTATGTAATAGGGTCAAGTCATAGTTATAGTTATTTAAAGAGTCAATAAAGCCCGTATTAATAATTGTAAGTGGTTGACCCGCAATTAAGAAAGTGACCACAGTTAGTTGCAAACGAGACATGGTATTAGATAGATGGTATTGAGAGAACAATGGTAATGATCCATGGTATTGTATGTATGAATCCTATATAAAGGATAGAGACTCCCCATTGAGGGATATCGAGTCTTATTTTGTAATAGAGCTCTGCTCTGTTGGAGGTTGCCCCCTCGAAGAGGCAAGTGAACATTGCTTTCATCTCTGAATAATAAAATACTTGTTGTTTTTCTCATTTTGTTATGTGTTTTGGGTTGTATTTCTTCGCATATTTGGTATTTTGGAATTTCTCGCAGGTTAAGAGCATAACGCTACTGATTCAACCCCCACCTTCTTAGTATTGTTCACACTTCCAACATTGATAAAACAAAAGAAGACGAGGAAGCATTAGGAATAAAAAGTGTGTTATTGAAATCCATACAGAGAGAAGTTTTGTTATGATTTTTTGAATATAACAAAGTTATTTCTGAGAATGAAACTATTTCAAACCAACAACATTTTTTTTAAGACCTAGTGGTAGAGTTTATGAAAACTTTGAATAATATGCAGTTGGCATCATGATTTTGCATGTATGTATGAAATCTTAATTATGAATTTATTTTAGTCTTACTTATTTTTCAATTCAAGGTTCAAAGGAAGGATGGCTTGAAGTCCAATAGTCAAAAATTGTATTTGTATCATTAGAAGATTGATTTCACTTGACAATGATAAAATGATATGTTTAGAGTAGGGATCATTGTATATAAATAAGCTTAGGGTCTGAGTATTTATATTTAGTTTATATATACAATTCAAATTCAAATAAGCAGGAATCTAGAAGAAAAGTTTCAAGTACATCTTCTCAGAGGTGATTGAAGATAATCTGCAGATTTGACTACATAACCCAATGATACACGAATAGGGTTTATTGTTCTTTTATGTCTCGTAGAGAGACACAATCCCCAAATGGAGCCAGATGTTGAAACAAATTGCAAGCCTAGAGTTGTGTTCAAGGTTGATTCTTAAAACACAAATTTCTTGGTAATATAGGGATAAATGGTGAATCCTAGGCAAACCAAAGGAGGATGGGAAGTCCTATTACACTATTGGAAAATAACTAAGAAGAGGTAAATTTGGAGTCACATACATCTGTAACGGATGGCCCTCATAATTAGTACATTTTTTCCATTTTGCTACTTTATTTAACCTCCTTTACTCTATAGAAACCCTCGTAATTAATCTTTCTACATCATTTGACATATTCCACATGAACATTTTCCATCTAAGATGAAGAATATTATACATAGGTAATAAGTTTATTATTCTATGGTTTATATTTTTTTCTTTGTAAAATCAAGATAATATGCCAGTATTCGATTTCTCCAGCTCGTGTATTAATTTGTAGTATAATCCAAGGTTAACACAACTCTTAAAGTAGTAAAGTTGAATGAAGCACATGGACACGTGGAAAAAAACTCCAATATGGTGATCCATTCATTTGGCACCTCAAAGAAGCGATCGAGTCATCACATTGGTGCGGTCAAATCTTCGGCCAAACCATCACAAAATGTAGAGACATATTACACTAGGATAGTTATGTGGCAGAGAAAATGACATCAAGCGAGCGACATATCTTTATGGATCAAACCATCATGTGTGTTTCCTTAAGCTTCGTGCAGTCACCTGGAGGGGCCCCTTGTACACATACAAGTTGTATAAATATTTCATTGTTTTGTATTTCACTCATTTTTCATTTGAATACCGATGCTATGATTTTTACCCTCTCTTGCTTCAACGTTGAGTTATATACTCTATTTTAGGTGTATAATTATTACTCTTTTTTTTGCATATAATACTTAAGAACTTGAATAAAACCCAAAAAGAATTACATTTTCAAAGTTTTCATTGAATTAGATGCACGCTTGCTCGGAGAGAGTTTACAAAGATTTCATATTTTGAGTTTATTTATTTCCCAAATAAATAGATTTCAAATAAATAGATTTCAATACTTCTGTAGATTATAATTATATGCTTTCTTAGGATAGTTTATATTCTTTAATAAATCAATATTTTATCATGCTTTCATAGATTAGTTAATTTATTTTCTAGACTAAGAGTACCTTCTTTCCTAGAATAGTTTTCGAAATGATTTCTTAATATATATTTACCTACTTTTACTCTTTCCTAGAATAGTTTTCGAAATGATTTCTTAATATAGATTTACCTACTTTCTTAGAATAAATTTATTTATTTTCATAGAATAGTTTTGAATGCTTTTTTAAAATATATTTCTTTTTCATAGATGAGTAAAATTTCAATGTTTTTATAGATTAAAAACATTCATGTTGTTCTAGAACAAATTTACAAATTTGATTTACATGTTTTTTATAGAATAAATTTACCTACCTTCTACATTAACTTTCAAAGATTTTTATTTGTTAGAAAAATGATTATATTATTTCTTAGAATAACGTTTTCCTTCATGTCAAATTATTTGTATTAGAATTGATAGCTAAATTCCTAGGATATACTTTGTTATATACTTCATAAGTTTACCTACTCGGATTGATAATTTAATGTAACAAAATTTAAAGCATAATTAAATTGACCAACATTTTTGGCATTGTTTCTGGGAAGTACACATCGGATTTAGATTTTAATTTAGATTTCCTTTTAAATTATAAAGCTCTAGATAGAAGGAAGGGTAATACGAGAGGTAAGAACTTGCACATCACATTGTGAGGTTCCTCCTTACCTTAGTTGTTGAATTGCATTTCAGGCCTAGTTGCATAAGTTAAACTTCATTCATTTTAGAGTGCATGTATAGGGAAAGAGACTCTATCGGTAGATTCATCAAAGGAAGAATTTCAATTCCACAATCACGTACCACTCCCACTAGATTATGTGGTGCAGTAAGAATCACATCACCATCCACATTGTGAATTCCTACATTTTTAGGTAGAAGAAAATATCCCGAGGTATAAATAGTTGAGCTAAGAACTAGAGAGGTGCCTCAACAAAAGAAGTAGTAGATGAAGCAACATGTTTAACCAAGGTAGTCATTTTTCTTTCTCGTTCAACGGAGAGTAGCTTGCTACACAAGAACTTGAGATACCTGACGAAGAAGAAGAAGAAAAAGAAGAAGAAGAAAGGGAATTAATCTTCTTTGGAAGGCCAATAATAGAAGAACCAAAGGAAGGAAATCCAATTGAAGAAACTTATTACCTTAGTTCCGAGGAATCAATGACAAAAGGTGAAGGAGAACTATTTTTTCCTTCTAATGGACATGAAAGAATAATAGGAGGAGGAGGTGAAAGACTACCAATTGGAAGTGGTAGAGGAGGAAGCATACTACCTCCTGGAGGTGGAAGAGGTGGTAAAGAAGGTAGAGGAAAATGTGAACAGGAGATGATGGCAACAAAGAATATCCTTATGGATTTACCATCTAGAATACTTATACAAATTTTAACAAGAAGAATATTTGTCCATCTATACTTCCAAACTTCCATGGTATGAGATCAGAAGATCTAGAAACTTTTTCTTTTTGAATTTGAAGTACATTGTAGAAGCTATGATTACTTACAAGATGCTTAAAAATTGAAATTGTGTCGAGATACAATGAAGGATGGAGCACTTAAATGGTTTATGGGATTAAGTACTAACTCTGTAAGATCATGGGATGCTATGAGATAACTCTTTTTTGAAAAATATAAAAACTATTGTATATAACACGATCTTAAAGAGGAAAATTTTAAAATGAGCCAAAACTAATATGGGAATCTTAAGGAATTTGTAGAAATATTTTTGTATAATGTTAAAAGGGAAAAATCATATAAATTAGGAATTGATACGCTAAAAAACATTTTACTTGGAGAAAACAAGGATGAGTGGATTTATTTCCTTAATCTAATGGGTAAAGGGAATGTATTCCAATTATAGCTTGAGGAAATATGTGAAATATGTCAGTAAATATCTAGAGGAAGGGAAAAGCATAGAAAAATCCCTAGGGATCTGGCCATAGCAAGAGTAAGTAAATCAACATAGAGATCGGTAAGTCAATCTTAACATGGAAATTTGCTAGATAATTTTAAAACAAACATTATTGGAAATCTAAGTGAATAAGTAGATATGTTAAGAATTCAAAATAAGCAAAATGTTAAGAATGTTGCTTTATCTATGTATATTTTGTTCTAGGTGTAGGAAAAAACATCCTTTGAGAGAATCTCAACTTGATAACATTGAAAATTGTTTCATTTGTGTAGAAACAAATGCTACAAAGGAGTGTAAATCATTACCAGGATTGAAAGCAATCTACAAAGAAGATAATGGAGAAAATCAAACACCATAACAACTCTTCTTTGTGGCCCCAAGGAGATCTTGTCACTCCTGAAAATCGGGTATGATGAAAAATCCTAACCAACAATTTCAATCTTATCCACAAGAATCTCAAAATGATTGGAATACACCATTACCTAGGCAACCTTGGCCACTCAAACCTGAAAATCAATCTTGATAACAATGTTGGCAAGGATCTTATGGAAGAAATCCACAATATTACCCATCTTTCCCTCAACATCCTTAGTATCATCAGTTCTAATCTAAATACCATCCATCTCCACCACGACCTCAATTACACCCAGAGATGACTTCTAGCCAACCTCTCCCATTCCCACCTACACAATAAATTCAAGGACCCACTTAACTACCTGCACAACTACTTCCAAAGCCCAAAATAAAATAACTTAACCCACTTACTGTTGGGTATGGAATCCCCCCAAGGCATGTTTTGGGGCTCAAAGCCCAAGTTTTGATCGAATCTTGATTGTAAATCTCCACGAATTGCGAGCGCGGGGCGCGAAAGTATGATAAAGTCATAGGGTTGTCCACCCTAGTTTTGTAATGTAATGTCAGCTAGATAGACCTACCTATGGTCCACGGACCATGGGATTTTATAAAAAGAACAAGGCTCTAAGTGTAGAAAGGAAGGAAGTAAGGAAGAAGTCTAAGGGACTGAGTCAAAGTGTAAAGTGTGTCTTTGGGTCGTAGAGTAGGAGAAGGCTCTGTAGCTGAGTGCGTAGAGAACTAGTAGTCCACAGTTGAGTGAGCGGACCCCTACAGCTGAGTGTGCAGGGTGAAGTTGGGTCTGTAACCGAGGAAGGAAATAATAAAAGAGAAGTTTGGTTGTAATTCTGTGTATCTGTTCTTGGGTTAATGAATGATTGATCTAATTTGCAAATATATTGTTTATTTGTTGTGCACACCTGTATGAATGGTTTATATTATTAAGTATACTTAAAGCACTCAAGTATGCAAAGCCAATTAACTAACGTTGAAATACAAGTAAGGTCTTGGGTAATAACGCAGAGCATGATGTTCATCCCCTGGGTAGGGCTGTGCGAAGGCAATATATCAGACTGCGAAGTACGGGAAAGTGTGCAGAGCAACCTGCGCGCAGGGTCAAACAACGAACTAGTTAAACTCCTTACACATCTCCAGGGTGCAGAAACCTGGTTCTAGCACCCTCCCATACTACTTCGAGTGAGACCTCAGATTGCACTCCGAAGAATATTGCCAAAAGGGATAGTAGTACAAGGATTTTTTTGGCTAACTTAACTTCGAACCTAGTTCAGGCCCCAATAAGCCAACAAATGGTTCCATTGCTAGGACCGGGATTTGCATAAAGATGTCTGATTTCGTATCACTGGAATCCGACAAAGAAAGGAATTGAAGAGTGGTTGGATAGAAATATTCACGAGTTCACAATGTAGGAAAACAAGAATCCATGATTATCAAAGGAAGAGTGGTTAGATTGCTACTTATATATAGAAATCCATGAAATTTTCTTTGCATCCTTTTGTTCTGAGTTGTACAAGTGGATCGCGAAGCTAGCAGACAATCAAGGAAGGTGTAGGCTCTAAAAACCTATTGTGTGGACTCCATAGTTGGTGCGCAGACTAGAAGCATCAGAAGATAAGATCGCGCGCACTGTCGATCACTGGCTTGATAGACTCATAGGAGGATTTATCACCGAGTTCGCGGTAGATACTTCAGTTAGCGATAGCGAGACGGAACAAATAAATTGATGTTTGGGGCTACGCAAAGTGGGAGAATCTACATAAATGAAGGTAGTGCAGAACTAGAAACTAGACCCTTGATTTCACCTTTGCGAGAAAGCAAGGAAGAGATTGCGAAGTTTTCACCGAGAAGTGCAATCAGTTTAATAAAGTAGCGAATTCCGCACATACCACTCCCACCTACACCACCACCGATTTAACCATCTTCATCCCCGTCTTCACCCACACCACCTCCTCCGCCACCACAGTTCAATATGGCAAGCGCAATAAAGTTTCCAGTGTTCGAAGGAGTAGGGAATGAAGATCCAGACCAGTTTTGGTTCATGGTAAAGGTTGTATGGGAAGTGTAGGGAGTCATGGATGACAATATAAAGGAAGCAACGCTGGTCAGCGCTCTGCAAGATTGCGCACTGGCTTGGTACATTAAGCATTCCAATGACAATCTGAATGTAGGGATCGCTGATATCCAAGCTGCGCTAAACAAAGAATTTAGTAGGCCAAAATCAAGGACATAGTCGATCCTTGGATTTAAGGAAATCTCGATGCTTCCATGTGAGACCTCCTGGGAGCTAGATCAGAGACTAAAGTGTACAATTTGTGAAGCCAATATGACTTTGACAAATGGGAAACACCGCGCATGGTTTGTAGCATCGCTAACGCTGCATCTAAGGAATGCGTTGTCATAGCAGAAGCTAACCACTGAGGCTGAGGCCTTGGAGATCGCAATGAGACTACATGAGACCCTGATACAAGATCCTAACCTGGGGGTTCAACAGATCCATGCACAGTTGAAAAACTTGTGCCTTGAGATGCAGAGTTTGAAACAAGACAAGATAGCTCGCCCAGAAGCACGCGAGGAGGTACGGTGCGTAAAGTGCAAAGACCAGAGACATGACAAGGACCATTGTCCAGTCTTCGCAAACTACCTGGTGGGAGGAGGACCAATGCCATTGGGACTGGAGGCACAAGTAAGACTGAGTGCGGCACCTGCATTATGGTGCGCGATTTGTCAAATAGGAGGGAAGCATGCTACAGATAATTGCCATCTATTATAGAAGCATACACATAATTCACAACAGTTGTTCTGTAATTTTTGCAGATCGATAGGCCACGATAAGCGCACCTGTAGAAGTTATGAATTAATGATGGATCGAACTCCTACTCACAGAGTTCAGACTGAAACACAGGACCTCGATCAAAATATAGGGATGACGTGCACTGGATTTTAGGGGCGCGGATGAGGTTGAGGTGGAATGGGACCAAGAAGAGGTCACGGACAACTGATATGTTACAATTGCGTAGGGCCAAGACATTATGCCCATGATTGTACAAATCCAACGAGGCCATCATGCTTATATTGTACCCAGTTTGATCATGAGACAGAGGATCGTCCCACGCTGATAGCGAGGTTACGCGATAAAGGAGCACTCCAACCTCCCCCAACTAAGAACCTACAAATGATGAGGTCTGAGCTGCGTGAGGAAGACCCAAATGTAAATATCATGCTCCGAAGTGGTATTACGACAGGAGATGAGAAAGGAAAGTAGCCCGAAGAGAGTGCCTGGGTTCGCAAGGCACCAACAAAGGAACTAGAATTTTATTTAGAGCATGCTAAGGAGACATTCATGGAAGCTAAACAAAGCTTTATGGATGCCTTTAATTTAGGAAGTAAAGACAAACTGGAACAAGACATGGACCCATCAATTCTCACTACATTTTTGGAGACATGCATGAAGCTGTTGCGCAACAGTAAAGCTGTGAAGGGGTTTCAAGAACTCATCACTAGATGTGCTGGAACCATGCCAAGAGAACTGTGTGTAGTCCTAAAGCTCAGGAAGCACACAACACGATCAGGAAGAGAGTTGAGATTGACCGTGCAGATCGGGGAATATGAAATGGATCAAGTGATTTTGGATCTAGGATTGGATGCAAACGTCCTGCCAAAGCAGATTTTTGAGCACATGGGTAGGCCTGCGTTGCAGTGGTATCCTATTCAATTGTGAATGGTGAACTAGCAAAAGATTCTACCTATGGGAAGATTGCAGGGAATAACGATAGATATCGAAGGTTCGAGCGCACTAACAGATTTAGAAGTGATAGAAATTGTTGATGACAGTAACCCCTATCTGGTGCTACTGGAAATAGACTGGGCCACTGACATGAATGGAGTGATAAATATAAAGAAGTGCAATATGATTTTTGAGAAAAAGGCATTGCGCGTAGTGGTACCTTTAGACCCTGTGGAAGGATCGCGCTACATAGAGCCAGTGCACGACTATGATAGCGACGACGATCTAGACTATATCTACTAAATAACAGCATGGGAGCAGGACTGGGTATATCCAACTGTAGATGGATGAATCTCATGGGGGTGAAAAATCTCCTACACCTCAGATTTGAATGAGAAAATAGAACGATGGAAGAAACGATTACATGAGGTAACCACGCTCAACTGTAACATGATGACAAGGTCGTTGCATTGCGTAGCAACAGAGGTAAGAGATTTGCCTACGTATGACGGGTTGAGCGAGGTGGATGATTTCTTGAACAAATTTAGAAGAGAAGTGCCAGAACAACAGAGTTTTGATGCTCTGAAATGGGTACTATGCGCTACGCCCGCAATATGGTGCAGTAGGCATCAAAGAAGTTTTTAGGACTAGTGCGAATGCAAAAGGATGATGTGCCTATGGTTTAGAAAGCCTCAGATGTGGTTAAAATACAAGTATGATGGACGGGATGATCCACGTGCACACCTTTGCGAATGCAAAAGGATGATGTGCCTATGGTTTGGAAAGCCTCAGATGCGGTTAAAAGACAAGTATGATGGATGGGATGATCCATGTGCACACCTCACAAAATGGACAAAGGTCTATGGGGAAGAGCCACAACCTGAGTGGGTGCACCTGTTCTGTCATACCCTGGATATTATACCCATGAATTGATATTTAGAGATGGAGCTTCGCCATGGCACGAACAAATGGGATATCCTATGCGAAGGATTCCTATTAACCTTCATGCTTAAGGAACGTTGGTGGGATACTGTGGATGATGCGCTACAAGTAATAAAAGCAGTTATCTTCAAATTACCCCAGGAACCAATGGAAGTTCTTCAGCCAAAATGGGCGACCCGAATGAGCTGCGTGCTGGAGTGTTACAGGAGGAGGATGATGAAGATCCACGAAAAATTAACATTCCAAAAATTGAAGGTTATCGTGAGGTTCAGGACCATTGATTGAAGATCCTGGCTATCGCGAGGTTCAAGGATCATTGATTGAAGATCTTGACATCACTGTGCTAGTAAAGACAAGGTAGGTGAACATCGGTATGGAGGCCAAACCGAAGTATGCAATGCTCAATGACTACTGGGATGATTCCATAGTGAATAAGGTCGTTGAGTTACTTCGTGAGTACCAAGACTTATTCCCGACCAAGATCACGCACTTAAAGGAGATCGTTGGCGATTTAGGGATGATGAAGATCACCCTAATGTTGTGTGTGGAGCATGATTGTTCAGAGGTATTTGTTTCAATCTGGGCCGTTCATTAGGTGGATGATCGGACGGTAGAACTTATGTTTAGTTTAGTGTTTTTTTCCCTAGAAGGCAACCCCTCTCTTTGTATGAGGGCATTGTATTTTGAGGCTGAGATAGATGTGTATTCTGTGTGAGCTAGAAACAAAGAGGTGAGACTGTGAGAGAAGACAGAGGATATTACAGCGGATTTGTTGTAGGTTGTGTCTCTTCATTTTGCTGGATAATAGAAAGGAAGGACTGGCTGTTCGAGG
>APFE031003251.1:47549-67801 GCA_000404065.3 Pinus taeda | reverse complement strand
TGAGACTGTGAGAGAAGACAGAGGATATTACAACGGATTTGCTGTAGGTTGTGTCTCTTCATTTTGCTGGATAATAGAAAGGAAGGACTGGTTGTTCGAGGTGGACGTAGCCCAAACTGGGTGAACCACGTATATATGTGTCCCTCTTGTTTTGTGCGTTTTCTGTGTTTATATTTTTGTAATATTTTATGTGTTCCATTGCTCCGTAATATATATAATTTTCTAACACCTAAAACCTGACGTGAAGTCAGTTAAGCAAAAGCCTTACCGCTTGAATCCGAAGTACAAGGAAAAGGTCCACATAGAATTAGAAAAAATGCTCGCAGCTGTAATTATTGAGGCAATGGAAGAATTCAATTGGGTAAGCCCTATGGTAGTACAGGAGAAGAAGCAATAGAGTAAGATAAGAATATGTATGGACCTCAAGAAATTGAATGATGCCTATGTGCACGACCCATTCCCGACCCCGTTCACAGATGAAGTATTAGGAAATGTTGGGGGGCAAGAAGCATATTCTTTCACGGATGGGTTCTCAGGGTACCACTAGATTAAAATCACGCCGGAAGACAGGAGCAAGACCACCTTCATGACCGAATGGGGCTGCTTTCAATACACCGTCATGCCGTTTGGGTTAAAGAACGTGCCAACCATATTTTCGTGCATAGTTGTTGCCACATTCAAATAATATGTCCACAAGTTCCTAGAGGTCCATCTGGATGATTGGACTGTATTTGGATTGGTTAAGCACCACATAGCAAGCTTACGCTTGATGTTGGATACTTGCCGATGACACCAAATCACGTTGAAACTTAAAAAATATACTTTCCTCATTCCCTTTGGGAACCTGTTGGGACATGTGGTCTGCAAACAGGGACTCATGGTATACTCCACGAAGATTGCAGTAACTCTGAATTTTGAATCACCGCGCAATGTTAAATAGCTACGTGCTACCTTGGGACATACGGGGTATTACATGAAGTTCATCAAAAGCTATGCCCAGATCACCGCGCCAATGGAGAAACTGCTAAAAAAGGATGTTACATTCTGCTGGAATGATGAATGCATGAAAATCCTGGATGTCCTAAAAGAGAAATTGGCCTCTGCCCCAATCCTGGTCTTCCCAAAATGGGATGTGGAGTTTCATGTCCACGTTGATGCGTCATGCATAACACTGGGAGCGGTGCTAACGCAAAAGAGTGGAGAGGGTTTGGATCAACCTATAGCATTTACAAGTCATAGATTGTCCAAAGCTAGAAAGAACTATTCCACAACCAAGTATGAAGTATTGGCTATGGTGTAGGTGCTCCAAAAATACCGACACTATTTGCTACAAGGACATTTCAAGTAGTATACAGACCATTTGGCGCTAAAATACTTGGTCAATAAACCTGTGTTGGGGGGGCGCATATGCAAGTGGCTCTTATTGTTCCAAGAATATGAATTTGAGGTCGTGGTAAAGCTTGGATGCCTGAACGCATGACCACATCACTTATCGTGTATTAAGACGGGCGAGGAACCTACTAGTTTGGAGGAAGGATTACCTGATGCACAACTCTTTGTTGTGTGCATAGCGGATGGACACTTTGAAGATATAATCCACTTTCTGACAACAAGGACTATGCTGAAGGAATACTCCATCCAGCAAAAGAAGGAACTGGTGGTGCACGCAACTGACTTTTTTGTCATTGCGGGGCACCTGTACAAAATAGGGAATGATGAGATATTGTGAAGGTATGTACTTGAATTTGAACGAAGTCAAATCCTCGCGGATGCACATGGGGGCACTGTAGGAGGACACTATGTAGGATGAGCAACCATGCAAAAGATTCTCCATGCAGGGTTGTGGTGGCCAACCCTTCATCAGGATTCAAAAGCACACTGTAAGGCCTACGATATATGTCAAAGGATAGGTAAAGCATTGTGAAGGGATGATATGCCTTTGAATCCACAAATGAAACTACATCCCTTCGAAAAGTGGGAAATTGACTTTGTGGGACCTATCAAACCCTAGGGAAAAACGGGCGTGTGCTACATCATCACCACAATGGAGTACCTAACGTGTTGGGCAGAAGCACAGTCGATCAAAGACTACACGACCGCTATGGCTGTGAAGTTTTTGTTTGAACACGTGTTGACCCGATTGGCTGTCTGAAAATCTTAATGAGTGATCGCGGTACACATTTCCTAAACGAAACTATCAACACGCTCATAGAAGAGTTCCAGGTGTATCGCCAGAAAAGCACACTGTATCACCCACAAGCCAATGGGACAGTAGAAGCATTCAACAAAATACTGGAGACTGTGCTAACCAAAGTATGCAATGCACAACGAAGTGATTGGGACCTGTGCGTACCTGTAGTACTATGGGCTTATAGGATGATGAGCGAGGAACTGATGGGACAAACACCTTCCTGGTTAGTTTATGGCGTGGAAGTTGTCATGCCAATGGAGTATATTGTCCCTAGTCTACGCATAACAATGCTCACAGGTATAATGGACCGTGAAGCCCTGGAAGAATGACTTGCGCAGTTGGAAGAAATCAAGGAGGAACAGTTCCTATCTAGCTTTCATCAACAAGTGCAAAAGTAGTGTGAGAAGGCCTGACATGATCACCATATTAAGTTGCACACCTTCAAGGTAAATGATTTAGTGTTGTCGTATGACAGTAAGTTTGATAATTCTCGGGAAAGTTCAGATGCATTGGCTGGGACCATACGTTGTTAATGAGGTCATAGATGGAGGCACGGTACAGTTAGTCAAACTCAATGGAGAGCCTTTCCTAGCCAAAGTGAATGGCAGCCGCTTAAAGCCCTACACGGGTGGCCTGGCTATCTAACTAACTAGAAAGAAGCATAGTCTTCACACTCCAAGGATCCGGACAAAGGTGCGGGACTATAAATGAATGCAGGAGATATCGGCGGAGATGAATAAAAGTAGTTCTAACACAAAGGTCTTAGAAAAACGTATGCAGCAGATCCAATAAGTAGCAGCTTAGTGCGTTGCTAACCTCCGCACAGTTTGAGAACACTCCGAGGGACTTCGTGCAAAGATCATCGTGCCAACAAAGTGACTCGAGGGCAGGTCATGATGATTGTGTTGGGGGCCTGTTGGGCATGGAATGCCCCTAAGGCATGTTTTGGGGCTCAAAGCCCAACTTTTGACCAAATCTTGATTGTAAAGCTCTGCAAATTGTAGGCGTGGGGCACGAAAGTATGATAGAGTCACAGGGTTGTCCGCCCTAGTTTTGTAAGGTAGTGTCAGATCGATAGACCTACCCATGGTCCGTGGACCATGGGATTGTATAAAAAGAGTGAGGCTCTAAGTGTAGAAGGGAAGGAAGTAAGGAAGAAGTCTAAGGGACTGAGTCAAAGTGTAAAGTGTGTCTTTGGGTCGTAGAGTAGGAGAAGGCTTTGCAGCTGAGTGTGCTGAGGCCTAGTAGTTCACAGCTGAGTGCACGGACCCCTGCAGCTGAGTGCGCAGGGTGAAGTTGAGTTTGTAACTGAGGAAGGAATTAATAAAAGAGAAGTTTGGTTGTAATTTTGTGTATCTGTTCTTGGGTTAATGAATAATTGATCTAATTTGCAAATATATTGTTTATTTGCTGCGCACACTTGTATGAATGGTTTATATTGTTAAGTATACTTAAAAAACTCAATTAGGAAAAGTTAATTAACTAATGTTGAAATACCAGTAATGTCTTGGGTAATAACACAGAGTGCGACGTTCAGCCCCTGGGTAGGGTTGCGTGAAGGTAGTATATCAAGCTGCGAAGTATGGGAAAGTGCGCAGAGAAACCTGCGCGCAGGGTCAAACCGCGTACTAGTTGAATTCCTCAAACATTTCCATCGTGCGGAAACATGGTTCTAGCACCCTTCCATACTACTTCGGGTGAGACCTCAATCTGCGCTCCGCGGAGTATTGCCGAAAGGGCCAGTAGTACTAGGATTTATTTGACTAACTTAACTCTGAACTTGGGTCAGGCCCTAATAAGACAACACTTACAATGTTGAAATACAAAATTTCAAAACATACACGATAGCTCCTCTTTGATCTAAATGATATGCATATTAGATCAGGGAGAGTTTTACAAAAAATAGATCCCCTTGTTGCCATTAAAGAGCAAAAAGAGGAAGAAATTCATGATAAGGAAGAAATTCCTAACAAGGAAGAAATTCACGAA
This sequence comes from Pinus taeda, assembly GCA_000404065.3. Lineage (NCBI taxonomy): Eukaryota > Viridiplantae > Streptophyta > Pinopsida > Pinales > Pinaceae > Pinus > Pinus taeda. The sequence continues at coordinate 63,621 of APFE031003251.1, read as the reverse complement.
ACAATTGATGACACAAAACAAACTCCTTTTACTCCTCAATAGAACAACCTTCTATATCTTTACAAAACCCTCCTTTTCAAAAGAAATTACAAATAGATAAAGATGTAAAAAAATAATTGGTTTTGCTAAATCACGATATGTTAAATGAGTTATGAAAAAATTGCATTAAAATTCCTTTACCACAAGAATTAAGGGATATTCCAATTTATACAAAAATAAATAAAGGACTTATGTATTAAAAAGTAGGGAAGAAAAATAAAAGAATTTCAATAAGTTCAACTCATTAGAAAAATACCATAAATAATGATGGGAAAGACCAATATCGAAAAATATCTAGATCCATGAAGTCCAGTAATGAAAATTCACATTAATAATGTTGCAATCCCAAAAAAATTAATTGATCTATCTGCGATAATAAATGTTATGACTAAAAGCACTATGGATGAACTACAATTAACTAATCTTCAATATATTCCCACTGTGTTAATCCAATTCCCTCACTACCTTCCAAAGAATAGTTCTAGGTATTTTCTCTAACTTGATTCATGATTCCGTTGAGGTATATAGGGATGATTTTATAGTATATGGAAATTATTTTGAAGAATCTTTAGAAAAACTTTAAAAAGTCCTTATTAGATGTCAAGAAACAAACCTTTCTATGAGTAATGATAAATTTTTAATGATGTTTAACGAAGGTACTCTTTTGGGACATCAAAATTTCCATTTCTGAAATTACAGTGGATTCAACAAATATTGAAGTCATTACCAAAATTTTAGTACCCAAATCTCAAAAGGACATAAAATGTTTTCTTGGATTTACAAGATGTTATAGAAGATTCATAGAAAATTTCACAAAAATAGATTCGCCACTTTTTAAATTGCTTACCAAAGATTGTGAATTTTATTGGGATTCTTTATGTTAGTTAGCTTTTGATTTATTAAAATAAAATAAAAAAATCTAAAACATCTATCTTAAGAGGGCCAAATTGGTCCTTCCCATTTCATATTTCTACATATGCTTTAGACGCAACTTTAGGGGTTTTACTTGGACAAAAAGATCTAACTCATGCAATTTACTACACAAGAAAGAAAATAACTCTTGATAGTTACTGAAAATGAGTTTTAAGTAGTAGTCCATGCCATTAATTAATTTAGGCATTATATCAATGGATACAAAATTTTATTCATACTGATAATTTTTCCATTAGATATCTAATGAACAAACCTACAACTAATGGTATAATTACTAGGTGGCTTTTATTGTTGCAGGGTTCTAATATCATTATATTGGACAAACCTCAAAAGAAAAATTTAGTCATTAACTTTTTGTAGAGGATCTGAAATACTAACACAAAAGTTATTGTAGAGGATAATTTTCTTTACGAAAATATTTTTGAAATTTCTACTAAATCTCCTTGGTTTGTAGACATTGCTAATTATTTGGAAACAGAAAATTTTCCTCCTCAATTATTAGTCAAAGAAAGATAAAAAAGTATCATATCAAGTGTACCTTACTCTTGGATAGAAGGAGAATTATATCGAACTCGACCATATCTCATTATCATAAGGTGTGTACGATAGGATGAAGTACAATATATATTCAAAGCATTCCATGATGAGCCTTATGGAGTAGATTTCACTGATAGAACACTGCATACAAAATCCTTCTCTCTAGATATTATTAGGCTTCCCTTTTTAAGGATGCCAAAGAATATGTCAAGATATGTCACAGTTTTTAGTTGTCAGAGAATGGGAAGACCTGTTCAAATAGATGAAATGTCTCTACAACCTCAAGTATTGATATATCCATTTGAAAAATGGGCTCCATATTTTGTATGTCCAATAAATCAAACTTCCATGTAGAAAAGGTATATTCTTGCCTATATTGATTATGTCACTAAATAGGTAGAGGCTAAATCTTTGAATTTCACTACTGAAAATGCTATTGTAAAATTTATTTTTGCAGATATATTTACTCATTATGGTGTCCCAAGAGAAATTTTTATACATCAAGGTGCATAGTTCACATCCAAGCTTATTCAAGACATTATGGCGTAATATAAAATCAAGCATCCCAAATTTATTCCATATCACCCATAAGCTAATGTATGAATGGAGTCAACAAATACATTTCTTGAAGCCATTTTGACCAAGGAAGCTCATGTACATAGGAAAGATTGGGTGGATAGAATTCTAGAAGCTCTCTGGGCATACCAGACAACATGTAAAAATTCCATTGGACATATACCTTATGAGCTTGTTAATGGAAATCAATTCCTACTTCCGATAGAGTTCTTAGCAGAGATCTTCAGAACAACAACAAATTTGGGGCTAGATCTCTTTGAATCCCAAAAGAAAAGGTTGACATAGTTGAATGAGTTGGATGAAATCATACAAGATGTCATTCAAAGATAAAACATCATTAAGAAACAAAGGATGATATGGCAGAACAAATTTATCAAGAAGTTCAAATTAGGTGATTGAGCTCTTTTATTTGATTCAAAATTCTAATATTTTCAAGGAAAGTTCCAAAAACACTGGTTAGGCCCTTTTGAAATAGAATTTGTTTTTTAAAATGTATCAATGATAATAAAAAATATTTATGGATAAGGAGTCACTTTTAATGTTAATAGGCATAGATTAAAATTGTATCATAAGCCCTTAACAAGAGAGGAATTTATTCAATATTTGTAGCGAAATCCGAAGTTGATGTTCGTGGAAAAAGGAGACCATTCTCCTTCATTGCCTAATGCTATTTACTTTGTTTACTCAAAAGTAGTAGTGGTGGTGGTAATGATAATAATAATAATAATAATATAATGAAAACTAAGGTGTTGGCATAACTATATAGAAATCTTGATTGAAAATCAAGTTTTTCGTAGTAAGGATTTCTCCTTTTCCTCCAAAATTTGCAAAAACAAAATGATCTATATTTTTAGCATGAAGAGTTTGTTTTTATTTGAATAAGATTAAAAGAGTAATTATTAACAACATCATCAGACTCTCTTGCAAATATTTACATCATATTTTTAGTATAACCCCAATAATTTTAGTATGATAAGTTTTTGTAGCGAGAAAGAATTTCAGTAGATGGGCCACTTTCATAAAAAAATCCAAGAAACAAACACAATAAAAATCATATAATAGCAATAACCTAAAGGAGCAAGAAATTTTCAAATATCCTAGAGGGCAATAAAGGTAACACATCTTAAATTGGATGCTTCTGTGATTCATGATATAAGCCAAGATCTTCTGGAGAAATCACATAGAAAACATGTTAGTTTGGTTTTACTAAAGAAAAAAATATAGAATTAAAATATTTGGACATTTATATATTATCTAACCTAAGCTCAATAAAAGGCTTATTCAAAAGCCTCCATACTACTAAATGATGGCATAAATATGCTCCATATTTTTCTGATTCTTGAATCATGCCATATCCAATCCCATTTATTAACCATTAAAATGATCCTAATGGATTAATCATAAAATTGTTGTGATTTTATTGATAGATCATATAATGATTACAATATTAGAAAGTTCTATCATCATTTTACCATCTCATGTACAACTCACAATCCACCACCTTTCCAAATCTCACTCCACTACCAACATAACCTTCTTATCATCCATCGTCAAAATCATTCCATACTTGTAGTAATTAATTTAGTGCATTTGAAAGCTTAGATTTTCCAAACAATTAGAGATGGGAATCATCATTCATGAAGAGCCAGTGAGTGAAAAAATTATTGAAGCATATCCAAAAAACAAAATACAATTACAAAGGGTTGGATGGTTGAAAAATTTCAATAAATTTTGTAGCCATGATGTGGAGATAACAAGGTCATTTACTAAGTGTTGGCTTGTTTGGGCCAGACCCAGGTTTGAAAGAGTTATTTAGCCAAACAAATCCAGCAGCTACCTGCCCTTTCAGCAATAGCCCGCAAAGCGCAGACTGAGGTCTCACCCGAGGTACCAGGGGAGTGTGCTGGAACCAGGTCTCTGCACCCTAGGGATGTCTATATGTGCACTGGAGGGTTTGCGCACTGTTCTATAACTCCGCGCTGCTTGACCTTCGCACTAATCCAGGGTGTTTATTATTTTCTTATTCATGTGCTATTCTATTTGAAGGAAGCAGTTATGATTTAGAACTATTCAATAGGGTCAAACATTTAATCAAAATAATTTATTTTCACACAAAATGAACCCAGATTCGCATACATTCATCACATTTGCATTAACTAGATATAGAAAGGTAAACTATAAAGACAAATGTGCGATAATACATAATTACAGAAGCAAAATTTCCTTTATTATTATTCTTCACCAATACATCCAGATCTACCCTACGCACTTAGCTGCAGGGGTCTGTGCACACAGCTGTAGACTTTCTAGGCCTCTGCCCACACAACTGTAGAGCCTCTACCTACTACCCAACCCTCGACTCGGACTTACAGATGCTTTCAGATTATCTCCTTTAAGAACCCATTACATTTCATCCTTCAAAAACTTCCTTTCCCTTATAGAGCCGCGCTCTATTTATACCCTTCCTTGCTCCGCACTCCTTGCGCAGGTTGACTCTATTTACATTAATTTTTACTATTTTTAGGTGGACTACCCTTTGACTCAATCTATTATGCTTCGCGCTCAATATACTTCAAAGTTTTTACAATATTTTACTCCTACTTCTTGGGCTTTCTGCCCCAAAACTGTTACGTGGGACCTCCGCTACCCAACAGTTCCCCAACACAATCATCATGACTCGTCCCGAGTCACTCGTCGGTATGGCTAGATGCGCTGCCTTGGCTTCACAGTTTGCCTTCCTCTGAGTGGTGCTCATCATCCTGGTACTCCTTCCTTATCTCCTACAAGGCTTCAGCCAGCTTCTACTTTAGTGTTTCTACCACATCTCGCAATTGATGATGTTCATTATGCTCTGCTTGGTTTAACACGAGCATGGAAGCCACCTACAGGATCGCCCGGTACCAGCGCAACCATTTCCGACCTTCGTATCCTCCCTTTGCATTGTCCACTGCAGCCTGTGTTGCAATTTTGCAAGACCCTGGCTAGTGTCCGCAAGATCCTAAACTTCGAGGGACATCAGAGACGACTTATTAAGTGCATATCTACCTGCGGTCCTTGTTTGTCCAGCCTTTAATTGTTCTGTTGTAGTGCACCAACCTACCCTTGGGCAAGGCGACGACCTCCAGACTAATTCTACTCCGTGTTCCCTCTTTTCTGGTACATCTCCTACTAGTGATGTTGCAGTTGTCACCCCCCTGCTGCTTAGAGAGTCTTGCCTCGCCATCGGCCCGATTACTACCTTCGAGCGCATGCCTTGTGCATGGATACTGAACAACTCCATCGGTGTTCTCGAACTGTAGGCCACTGAGTGGAGTTCCCTTGGTAATTTATAAGCCCTGTGAAATTCAAATGCAGTGATTTCTACTCATTTCTACACATGTAACCGTCCCATGTGGAATCAGTGGCCATTTATTCCATATCTGGTTCATACTATATCTCTTAATGTCCCGCCGCCTGCTCCGTTTTGCCATGTTGCCAACATCTTGTCATGAATAGTGATATCAATGGTCATCATTGTGATCGGCGCATCCCCTTGAGCCTCCTTATGCCACTGTGACCCTCATATTTGGTCAAATGCTCATGCACCATGGTACTCACGCATTTGTCCCCTAGGTTGCTTTATCGTCTCGTGCTTTCTTTCAACTGGTTGGAGCGGTGAGACTATCTTCTCCTTGGCTAGTTAGGCCGTCGACCCAGCCGTGTAGAGCTTTAGGCGACTGCCGTTCACTCTTCCTAGAAATGGGTCTCCATTGAGTTTGGCCAACTGAACCGCACCTCCATCAGTAGCTTCTTTGACAACATAGGGTCCCAACAAGTGCATGCAGAGTTTTCCTAGGAATTTTTCGAACTTACTGTCATACAGCAAGACTAGATCATTCTCCTTGAAGGTGCGCACCTTGATATGGCGATCATGCCACGCTTTCTCGCACTGTTTCTATACCTGCTGATGGAATCCAGCCAGAAATCATTCCTCCTCCAATTATTCTAGCTGTGCGAGCCTCTCTTCCAATGCCCCATGGTCTGCCATACCTGTGATTTCCACACTCCGTAGACTAGGCACAATATATTCCATAGGCATAACGGCCTCCTGGCCATAAACTAACTGAAACAGTGTTTGGCCTATCATCTTCTTGCATGTGGTTCTGTTTGCCCATAGCATATCAAGGATTCACAAATCCCAGTCATTTCGTCGCGCATTGCAAACTTTTGTCAACGCAGTTTCCAAAATTTTGTTGAAGGCCTCAACGGTCCCATTCACTTGCGGATGGTAGGGCATACTCTGTTGGTGATAGATCTGGAATTCCTCAGTGAGTGTGCTGATCTTTTCATTCAAAAAATGTGTTCCCCTATCGCTCATGAGAATTTCAGGGCAGCTGAACCTAGTCAGTACATTTTCGAACAAGAATTTTGTCGCTCTCACCGCTGTGCAATCTTTAACTGGTTGTGCCTCGGCCCATTGGGTCAAATATTTAGTCACAATGATGATATAGCGCATGCCTGTCTTTCCTCATGGTTTGATAGGCCCGACGAAGTCAATTTCCCATTTCTGAAATGGCTGTAGCTTCATCTATGGCTGAAGTGGCATTTCGTCCCTTCGTGATGGCTTGCCCGTTCGTTGACATACATCGCAGGCTCAACAACGTGCCTTGAAATATTGATGTAGAGTGGGCCACCATAATCTGGCACAAAGAATCTTCTGGGCTGTGGCGCGGCCCACATAATGTCCACCAGCGACCCCTCCATGTGCTTCGGCCAAGATTTGTCCGTGCTCGAATTCAGGTACATATTTGTGCAATATTTCATCGTTACCCATCTCGTAGAGGTGGCTTGCAATTACGGTAAAATTTGTTGCACGTATCACCAATTGCTTCTTTTACTGGACATAATACCCCTGTGGCATAGTGCCCGTAGTTAAAAAGTGAATTATATCTTCAAAGTGGCCATCTACAATACGCACATCATATAATTGAGCATCCAGAAGTCCTTCTTCTAGATTTGTTGGTTCTTCACCAGTCTCAATTCGGGATAGATGATCCAGACCTGCATTCAGACATCTCGGCTTTACAACAACCTCAAAATCATATTCTTGAAACAACAGCAGCCATCGACAAATGCGCCCCCCCAACACAGGCTTATTCACTAGGTACTTGAATGCAGAGTGATCCGTGTACATCTTAAAATGTCCTACGAGAAAATAGTGACGGAACTTCTAGAGCGCATATACCATCGCTAATCCCTCTCGCTCAGTAGTGGAGTAATTCTTCTCTGCCTTGGACAACCTGTGACTTGCGAATGAAATCGGATGGTCCAGCCCCCCTGCTCCTGGTTGAGTGAGTACCACTCCTAGTGTGATACAAGATGCATCCACATGCACATGAAACTCGACGTCCCATTTCGGAAAGACCAATATAGGAGCAGAAGCCATTTTCTCCTTAAGCGTCTCTAGGCTTCTGTTGCATTCCTCATTCCAACAATAAGTGGCATCCTTTTTCAGCAATTGCTGCATCGGAGCCGTAATTTAGGCGTAGATTTTGATGAATTTCCGATAGTAGCCCATGTGTCCTAGCATAGCGCGTAGCTACTTTACACTGTGTGGCGCTTGCAGTTTCAATATGATAGCGATTTTTGTCGGATCTACCATCAGTCCTTGCTTACAAACCACATAGCCCAGCAAATTCCTGAAAGGGATGAGAAAAGTACACTTTTTTAAGTTGACCACAATTTGGTGTTGTCGACAGGTATCCAACATTAATCGTAAGCTTGCGACATGCTTCTTGACTGGGCCAAAGACGGTCCAATCATCGAGGTAGACTTCTAAGAACTTGTGGATAAACTCCTTGAATGCAGCTACCACAATACGGGAAAATATCATGGGCACATTCTTCAGTCCAAAGGGAATTACTGTATACTGAAAACAACCCGATTCGGTAGCGAACATTGTCTTGCTCTGATCTTCAGGCACGATCTTGATCTGATGATACCCGGAGAACCCATCTGTGAAGGAGTATGCTTCCTACCTGCCCACATTTTCTAGTACTTCATCTGTAAAGGGTGTTGGGAACGGATCGTTAACACAAGCATCATTGAGCTTTCACAGATCCACACAGATGCGGATCTCCCCCTTGTGTTTCTTCTCCAGTATGACCACAGGGCTTACCCAATTAGACTCCTCAATCGGTTCAATAATTCCTACTGCCAACATCTTATCCAATTCCTCGCGGACTTTTTCTTTGTATTTTGGATTCAATCGATAGGGTCGCTGCTTCACTGGCTTTGCAACTGGCTTCAAATTTATCTTCATCATCCCTAGGTCTCCTAGAATCCCTTTTAACTCCATCATTTTTGTAGGAAATAAATCACGGTATTTGCAGAGTAGTTTGACGACCTTTTCCACCGTGGTGTCATCCCAGTAGTCCCCAAGCGTGGCATACTTCGGTTTTTCCTTTGTTCCGATATTTTTTTGCCTTGTTTTTAACGGTGCTATGATGTCTGGATCTTCTATCTCAGGGTCGCACACCTCACGATTCCCTTCGGATTCTGGTATATTAATGTTACACGGGTCATCCTCATCATCTTCTGCTTGTATATTATAACATGCTAAGGCCTAGTTCAACTGTCGCACCCAGTCTAATGGCCCGACTTCTTTTGGTTCTGGTGGTGTTCTGAATATGGTGGCCTTTACTAGCTGTAATGCATCATCCACAGTATCTATCCATTGGTATTCAAAGAGAAAAGTTGACAAAAACCCTTCGCGCAGGATATCCCATTCGCTAGTGCCATGCCAGAGCTCTGTTTCTGTATACCAGTTTCTTGGAATGACATCCAAGGTATGATAAAATAAGTGCACCCATTCTGGTTGGTGCTCTGCACCATAAGCTCAGGTCCAATTGGTCAAGTGCATGCGTGGATCATCTCATCCATTGTATCTGCATCATGCACCTGCAGCTTTGCCAATCTTCGAAGTTTTCTACATGGGTATCCCACCATCGCGCTAGTGTCGCATGCAATGCCCATTTTAGTGCATCAAACCGTTGGTACTCTGGTATCATGCATTCGAACTTATCCAAGAAGTCTTATACTACTATCAACCATCATACGTCAGCTGTTCGCGGTTCTGAACTTTAACACAATACAGGGATTTCGTCATCATATTACAGTGTAATGTGGTTTCCTCATTCTCCCTGTTGCGCCATCGTTCATCCTCGTCATCTGAATAACTGTCGTAACCCCGCGAGAATCTCCACTCCTCTATTGCAGCAAGTTTGTAGATATTATCTAATACATCGCCCCTTTCTTCACTACGCGCTAGTTCTGTGTAGCACATTCTGTCTGTTGGGTCTAGCGGAACAACGACCCGGAGTGACTTCTTCTTGAATATCATCTTCCTCTATTTGAGGTTAATAACCCCATTCATATCAATGGCCTAGTCTATCCCTAGCAACGCAGGATACAGACTATGTTCATCCATAATTTCAATAACTTAAAAATACGTCTGCGTACTTACACCATCAATGTCTACCGTAACCCCTTGCAACCTTCCCATGGGTAAGATCTTATGTTGCTTGGCCAGCCGTAATTGGATAGGAGACCATTGTAGTGTAGGCTTACCCATGCGCTCCCAACTCTATTTAGGCAATACGTTTGCATCAGAACCCAGGTCTAGAATGACCTGATCCATCTCATAGTCGCTAATTTGCACTGTTAGCCACATTTCCCGACCCATCCGTGATGCATGTCTTCCTATTTTCTGGACTGTGTGAGGTTCACCCCACCCTGTGCATCTATTAATCACTTCCTGTAACCCTCTAACTACCCGGTTGTCGCGAAGTAGTTTTAGGCATGTCTTTAAGAAGGTAGTCATCATCGAGGGATTCTAAGTTGGCTCAGGCGGATCCCTACTACCTCGAGTAGAGACGTCCGTGAAGCTTTCCCTAGCTTCCATATTAGTCTTCCCATCGACCTTTCCTGTAGCTGCATCGCATCGCAATATCCTGTTGACCATGGGTTCGTAGTTGCGGGGTTAGGATCTCATCATCTGTACGTTTTGCGTTGTTGTAGGAGGTGCTACCTTCTTTTCGCGAATCTGTGCTATCAGCATGGGGCAATCTAGTAGCTTGTGATTGAATTTCTCACAATACAGACATGATATTTGGGTCGGATTGGTACAATCTCGCACATAATGTCCCGGTCCTCCATAGTTGTAACAGATTAGCTGCCTGTGACCCCTTCCTAGTCCCATTCCGCCCCGTCCTCGACCTTGTCCTGGGAATCCACCACGCCCAATTATTGCCGCTGGATCCTGACCTCACCCCTCAGTCTGCATTCTATAGGCAAGTGCCTGGTCCATCAACATTCGATAACTATGGCAATCCCTTTCCTCATGACCCACTTATCTACAAAAGTTGCAAAAGAGCTGTTGGGGGGTCTAGTTGTATTTTGGTAATAGATGACAATTATCCGTGTTGTGCTTTCCTCCTACTTGACAGATTGCGCACTAGAGTGGGGTGACCGTGCTCGGCCCTATTTGTGCCTTTGGTCGCAATGGTGTTGGTCCCCCTGTGACCACAAAATTCACCGACACTAGGCAATGATCCTTATCGTGTCCCTGGCCTCTGCACTTGATGCATCATACTTCCTCCCGGATTTCTAAACACAGTGTGTGGTCATGTTTTAACTTTTGTATCTCTAAACACAAATTTTTGACCTGCACTTGGATTTGCTGAACTCCCAACCCAGGGTCTTGTACCAGGGTTTCGTGCAGCCGTATTTCTGCTTCCAACACTTCTGCTTGGGTTGAGATCTTTTGTTGTGACAAAGCCGTCTTTAGATATGGTGTTAATGATGCGACAAACCAAGTGCAGTGTTGTGCATCTGTCAGGGTCATGTTGGCCTCATGAATGGTGGTTTTCAACCTCTGATCCAGATCCCATGGAGTCTCGCCAAGCATCATCGTGATCTCTTTGAACCCTACGACTGACTGTGCTTTTGCCTTTGGTCGGCTAAACTCCTTTTTCAATTCAGTATGGATATCTGTTATCCCTATCGTTGGGTTGGTGCTTGAATACTTCATGGACCATGTTAGCGTCCGGTCCTGCAGTGCGCTGACTAAGATGGCTTTCTTGATGTTATCGTCTGCGACTTGCTGTGTGTTCCATATTGATGTTAGCACAAACCAAAATTGTTCTGGGTCTTCACCTCCGACTCCCTTAAATACGGGTAACTGAATTGTATTTGCCATTGCTACTCTTAATATATCACCATCCCTGGTCCTCTAAAATCTTTCAACGTTCTTTCTCTATTGGGTTCTTGCATTCCACACCTAAACACCCTTTAGGCAGATCCCGGTCCCGGCAATAGAACCATTTGTTGGCTTGTTTGGGCCTGACCCAGGTTCAAAAGAGTTATTTAGCCAAACAAATCCTGCAGCTATCAGCCCTTTTGGCAACAACCCGCGGAGCGCGGACTAAGGTCTCACCCGAGGTAGTAGGGGAGGGTGCTGGAACCAGGTTTCTGCACCCTAGGGATGTCTAGATGTGCATTGGAGGGTTCGCGTACTATTCTATAATTCCACGTTTCTTGACCTTCGTGCTAATCTAGGGTGATTATTATTTTCTTATCCATGTGCTATTCTATTTGAAGGAAGCAGTTATGATTCAGAACTATTCAACAGGGTCAAACATTTAATCAACATAATTTATTTGCGCACAAAATGAACCCAGATTCACATACATTCATCACATTTGCATTAACCAGATATAGAAAGGTAAACCATAAAGACAGATGCGCGAGAATACAGAATTATAGAAGCAAAATTTCCTTTATTATTATTCTTCACCAATACATCCAGATCTACCCTGCGCACTCAGCTGCAGGGGTCCGCACACACAGCTGCGGACTTTCTAGGCCTCTGCGCACACAACTGCAGAGCCTCTACCTACTACTCAACCCTCGACGCGGACTTACAGATGCTTTCATATTATCTCCTTTAAGAACCCATTACATTTCATCCTTGAAAATCTGCCTTTCCCTTATAGAGTCGCGCTCTATTTATACCCTTCCTTGGTCCGCTCTCCTTGCGCGGGCCGACTCTATTTACATTACTTTTTACTATTTTCGGGCGGAATACCCTTTGGCTCAATCTATTATGCTTCACGCTCTGCATACTTCAGAGTTTTTACAATATTTTACTCCTACTTCTTGGGCTTTCTGCCTTAAAACCGTTATGCGGGACCTCCACTACCCAACACTAAGGATTTTAATGACATTGAGGCAACGATTAGAGACATCAAGCTAAAAGTAATAGAGTGTTTTCTGGCAGAGGCTACATAACTACCAAGGACAAGGGATAATCGGTTCAAGTGTCAACAAATTAGGGATGATTCATGGAAAATTCTACTTAAAAAATCTAAGATGGATGTCTTAGGTTAGAAAAAAGGGATACATGCTTCAACATCCAAGAGGGAATGGCGAAATTTTATTTATATCCTATAGAAGGTCATAACATGTGAGGGAAGGTATGTTTAGGAATTTTTTATCATATAATACTTCTAATGCATTTTTAAAAGGGAAAAGAAATCAATTTGGCTTATTAGTTGATTAAGGGTCTTAAGAAAATGGCTTTCAATATACATAAAAACTCCATAAATATAGATAGAATCCTTTACCATTTTGACTTACTAAAAATTTTGGTTGAGGAGGAGTTAATACTTAGAAATTGTAACTGGGAGAGTTTTCTTATTAGAAATTATTTTAAAGAAGTATCTTCTTGGAAAATGAAGAAGGACTAAGGTTTCAAGTTCACAAACCTCAAAACCTAATCCTACATAAGCAAATTCGAAAGTCATGGAAGCATCAACATAAGAAATAGAATAAATCATGCCTATAGAGCTAGAGTATCCTATGGAGAGTTCAGTGGTAGAGTTTGAAGAAGCTCTTGAGAACAATGAAATCTAAGCTCCTAAGTTTTTTTAGAAAGGGGAGTCATCAAAATTGAATAAGGTAAAAAGACAGAGTCCAAGAACTAAATGGAAGATTAAGACATGGAAGAAAAGAGTTTCAAAAACAAGGAAATCTATAAGAGAAGAAGACAAGACTCTAGGACAAGCAGAGCATAATGCCACCATTATAAATTCTCCTGAGAAGAAAGGTATTAAAATAAAAAGTTCAAGGGGAGTAAAATATTTAGAAAATTAGACTAGATACAAAAGGGTAACAAGAAGCATGGAAAAAAGGGTAATGAGAATAGCCTTGTTTCACCTAAAATTATGGAAAACTCAGAAACAACTAAACCTGAACCATTGCTAGCAAAGCCAGGAGGAGAGAGTCCATAGGTTGAAAAAATTCAACATCAAGTCTATGACTATATCAATTCCATGGAAAAAGAAGAAAATAATGAAAAGGTACACGCTTAATCTCATATTCCTGAACATTCTTTTGATAAGATCATACCAACACCTCCAATTCATAGTTTAAAACAATGTGACTTGCCTTTCGACATTCCTGTGAAAGAGGATATCATCAAAGCATTTAAAGAAGAGGTATAAGAACTAGAAGTTTTAAAGAGGCATATCAAAAGGAACAATGAAATCCTCAAAGAGAAAAATCACATGATGCTCAAAAGAATGTATCACTGGTACCACAAAAATTCTAAACTCAAGAAAATTAATAGGGAACTATACTAAAAGATGAAATTTTTTAAAGAAAGAATGTTTATGAGGAGAAAGAAATGATATTTTTATATTCAATGATCTTTAGCATTTTATTTCTGATATTTTATTTTCAAAAGGACAAAGCGAAGGACAATAAACATAGACTTAAGCATGATTTAATGTATACATTGTTTCCTTTAATATAATATCAGATATCTCTTTTACTTCCGTTGCGTGCATTTATGAGCAATTGATATCAGTTGAAGAAGAGTTTTTGCGTTTCTTCAAGCTTCATGTGATCACCTGAAGAATCTCCTTGTGAACATACGAGCTATTTGTAGTATAAATATTTCATTGTCTCGTAGTTCACTCATTTTTCATTTGAATATTGATGCTTTGATTTTTACCATGTTTTGCTTTAGTGTAGTGTTAGATAATTTGTTTTAGGTTTCTAATTATTACTTTATTTTTTCGAATTGCAATCAAGTGCTTGAGAAAAACCCAAAAAGATTTCCATTTACACCATTTTCATCGAATTAGATCCATGATTGCTAGGATAGGGTTTACAAAGCTTTCCTAGTTTGAGTTTATTACTTTCTCAAATATATAGATTAAAATTAACTGCTTCCTTATAATAGTTTATATGCTTTTATAAATCAGTCTTTCATCATGCTTTCTACGAGTTACTTATTTTTTTAGAATAGGAGTACCTACTTTCCTACAATAATTTTCGAAATGCTTTCTTAACATAGATTGCTAATAAATTTCTTTGTTTTCATAGAATAGTTTTGAATGTTTTATTAGAATAGATTTCCATGTTCTCCTAGATAAAATTTCAATGCTTTCATAGAACTACAACTTTTATTATTTTTTATAATAGGTTTACAAATTTTATTTACACACTTTTTATAGAATAAATTTACCTTATTTCTAGATAAACTTTCAAATATTTTCATTTTCTTCCTTAATTAATGATTCTATGTGTTATTAAAATAATGTTTTCCTTCATGTCAATTTATTTCTATTATAATTAAAAGCTAAATTCCTAGCATATACTTCATCGTATACTTCATAATTTTACCTACTTGGATTGATAATTTAATGTAATGGAATTTAAAGCATAATTAAATTGATCAACAATACCCACAAGAAAACCCTTCATAAATATGCCTACAAATCCATTGCAACCAATAAATTAAACAACATTAATGATATAGATGATGTAAGCAGAGAGATCCAGATCATGCACCACTTGACTTAATAGCTAAAATAGTGGATCTTAAGGGTGCTTATGTTGATAATCATTATGTAAAGCTGGTCATGAAGGTCAGTTTTGGTGGAGAGATCTTGATAGAATTATTTCCAAGGGGAATTACAATGAGAGAGAAATTGCTTCACTTTTCTAAACCATGGTTAAGGTGGTGCACACTTTCCATTCAATGGGTATTATGCACCGTGATATTAAGCCAGAAAAAAATGTGTTTCTCAACAGAGATGAGAACTCACCTTTGAATACCACTAATTTTGGCATCTTAGTCTTATTAACAATAGGTGATTTAATAAGAAACATCATGGGTAGTGCATATTATGTGGCCTCATAAATATTGTGGTGACACTAAGTATATAAAAACTTATATTTTCAATGGATGATAAATGTGGAATACAAATATTATATAATATATATATATATAATATATATAATATATATATATATATATATATATATAGTGCTGCTATAAATCCATCATTGTCACTATATATATATATATACAATGACAATGATGGATTTATAGCAACACAAATTTTATTTTTGGAACCTAATAGCACATGGTAAACTTTCATTACCTCTTCTACACTTAGACATATATACAAATATAGGTGACATCTATTTGGAGGAAATTTGAGAGATAGTATGTGCAAGTGCATTCATAGAAATGTATAATTTCACTTTGAAGGATGACATCAACACACTCACCGAAATGATGATTATGATGATGATGATGATGATGGTTAACGTCCGCTGAGACCAAATAATGATATATCGGACCTAAAAAGACAAATTATTTTTTTTGATTTAATATTTTATTCCGATGCTCAAAAAGCTTGGAGAGAAGCCTCCCGAGTTCACTATAATTTTGGCATTGTAAAAGGCTAGGAAGGTCAGTATTGTAACAAAGGTTGTGAAATAGAGATCTAATGTGGTTGTATGTAGGGCACTCTAAGAGGAAGTGGTTTTCATCCTCGATGCTCCTATTCTCACAAATATGGCAGATCCTTTCCATCCATGGCATTTTAGGAACTACCCAGCGGCCAGTTTCACTATGGAGCTCATGAGAATT
>APFE031003251.1:17669-44918 GCA_000404065.3 Pinus taeda | reverse complement strand
TAATTATAATAATAAAATAGTGGGCATACAGAGTTCTCATGTCAACCCGTGTTTGATCTGGATAATAGTGCCACCACTTGAGATTAAAATAACCTTGGTTACATTTTGATGTTCTATAAATTAGTAAATTCAAGATGTTCTAAAAGATATTGAAGATTCTAACTTCCACTACAAGAAATCAAGAAAATTATTTTATGTTGGATGTGACTGACCACTTTAGTAAAATGTGTGTGAGAAATCCCTAGTAAAGAAAGCAAAGGAACTTATGAAAGAGGGTAACATGGATGGGAAAAACCGTGACACCCTAAAAAAGTTTTTGATAATCTATAGAAAGTCGATAGGATGTGTGGGTATATAGAGTTTGGATCTCGCATTTGATAGCTTGCTGAGCAAAGTTGTAGATAGTGTATTTGAAACATATGAGGAACAAACTCCAAATAATGATTTAAATACAATTACCGCAATATACATGGAAGATGTAGCCATGATAATTGAAAATATTGTAATTAAGGTGATTGAACATGGAGGAAATTCATTGGATTGGAACACGACAAGGGGTGGTGTAATATCCCTGCCATTCAAAATGTAATTAAATATACTTTTGACAGTAGGTTTTTGATCTAGATACTTTGAATATCAGGCTATTGGGCAAAAGTTCATTTTATGAGGCTTTTTTCCCAGGTAGCCTTATTCAAATAGATCGTGGGGTCATTGTGCTCATATTTATATGCATTTAAAGGTTGTGAGGCCTTAGAGCCTGAAATGGTAATTGTATTGTAATTTAATATTATTTTAACAAAATAATACTATTTATGGAGCCCACTCCATAAAAAAGAGTATGGGAGACAATAACTCCATGGAAAAAGGCAACAATTGGGTAATTATGGAAAAAGGTGGTTCTAGAGGGTGCCATGTGGAAAGTTAGGGCCATGCATATATAAAGAAGTGCAGTTTGTATTTCAAGGATTATTCATTCATTTAATCCTTTAGGAGGTGATCGATTAATAAGTGAGTCTACGGGTGGAAATTGAGACTGATTGATGGCTAGTGAGTCATGGGGTTGGAATCCGAGCTGACCAGGGTGTAGTTATTAAGTTAACAATTTTGTGTGGATGAATCTTGTTATGATTTGAGCCCTATACTAGCTCTGTGGATCCTAGTTATACGACGACTTGTTGGCCTTGTGATGGCCTAGTGCCATGTAGTTTTAGTGGGAACTTGGTGTTGGTTTGTTGGCTTGGGGGAAATGGCTGGAGCAACATTTCTGTTGGGTTGGAACCTTGGAAATCAACCTGGAGAGGGCCTGGAGCCCTGGAGAAACGTGGTTGTTGGGTTGGCATCTTGGACCTCAACTAGAGTTTATATTGGTTTTACGATTGTTACCTTTGTAATTATTGTCCAAACTCAGGGGTGACATGTGGTTGTGCTTATGAACCACCAGGTCTATCATTGGGAGGAATGTGGAGAGCCCACAACTAGTCGACTCTATTAATATAGATACATACCATGTTCTATGATATATTTATATGTAGTTTCATGTAAATTTATGGTTCTGGTTATAAACCTTGATTTGAGTATTTGTTGTGGTTGTTGAGTAACACATGTCATGTTTATTTACTATTTTTACCGTTAAACCTTAGTTCCTAGGTTTAGGCTTAATGATTGTTGATGTTCCTTTATTTCTATTACTTATTATGCCTGTACAATTTGTGTGTGAAATGGCCATAAACCTTGACTTTTAGGTGATGTAATTAGCTGTTGTTCCCGAGTACAATTTCATATGTTAAATATTGGTGTTTTGTGTACAAATGTTTGTTATTTTTCTACTACGCAATAATTAATGATTATGTGTTATTTGAGTTATAATTATGCGCATGAAGATTGCCAATAAATATTGTGAATGAATAAGCTTCATCAGAAATGTTGATGAATATAAGACAAAGTTTGTGCTGAAGTGACATAGTGTTACCCAGTTGGAGGTTGGGGACACTACATATTGGTATTGGAGCCAATTTCAACATTGGGTCTGAATTGGCCTAGAAATTTTAGGTTGATCGACATATGTTTGACGATATTTCATATGGTAGAAATAACAAAAATCTTGTTATGTTTCGAGAAAATGCTATCAAGGAATATTTGGTAGTATTTAAAGAAATTATAGATCAAAAGTTAATGATTTCTAAGTTTTATTAGACCACATGCGAGGAAGAATCAAAGAATTGTAAGAGTTTCCTGCCAACCATTTGAGAAAGGTCCTAGTGCTAAAATTGGTAAATTCCACCTTGGAATCAAAATAATGGTGTTAGGAAAGGAAAATTCATGGTTATTTAAACTAATTACAGGGCTAATTTGTAAAAACAAAATTAAATATAGCCTCGAAGGAATATAATATATATATATATTATATATATAAAAAAGTAAGTTCCCGTTTACTAGTATATAAAACTCATTATTATCAAAATGGGTAGGAGTGAAGGCAGGGTTCCAAAGGTGGAATCTATGTCTCTCTCGGTGAGCATGGATGAATTTATGGGTAAAATATATATTAAGGATTTTAATTTTGTGTATGATAATTACCCCACACGATTATATACATACAAATTTATTTGGTCAGAATAGTATGTGATATAAGGAATTACAAATTGTATTCGACCTTATTTTGTCGAGGGATTGTTATTTGTTGAAACATGTGGGTGTGTGTGTATTCTCTATCGTAACTGTCATAGATTTATAAATATTTACTTTGAATCAAATTTTGGTTCAAGAAACATGAAGGAGTAGAAGCCTAAAGCAATCGACAACACTTCTTTCCATTATGGATGTGATTTGGATGCAAATAAAATTTGACCATGACTAATTTATTGTGTTGTGGACTTGGTTCATATGATAAAAACATTAATATTATGAATATTCATTAGGGTTATCATCTTAAATTGAAGGTTCAGGTTTTAGATCTATGCAGGCCATGATTCTTCATTTGAGAATATGATGAATAAGGCAAGTAGTCATTGAGCCTATCAGCGTAACTCAAATATTTTTAGTTTGAGACCCACAAAAGCTATGATTTTATGGAGATTCAAAGTTTTTGGGAATGTAATACCTACAATTTTTTTTGTTTTTGAGTGATGACATTTGCTCTGTCTTGCATCGCTCCCAAAAAAAGTTTTATATCATCAATCCTTTTAAAAAAATGTTGGCACACATCATTTAGAAGTGATCCAATAATACATGAATTGATGTTGGTGTTTTTGTATTGCATCATGAAAAAGTTTGTGGATGTGATTCATTGCTTAAAAAATTGATTTCTTTGTGTGACATATGTGGGTCTTGCTGATAACCATTGATCCAATTTAACTTCAGGTTCGATGGTTTTTGATGATGTAAAACCCATTCAAGCCTTCCATGAAGCTGGGTAAACATTTCCCAAGTCACGATAACCTCTCATATTGTAACCAATTCTTCCATAGGGCTTCTAAAGTATGCTTAAGGGTCAATAGGCTATCAAGGGCCATCAATGGCATCCCTTTAACTTAAAAGATTAATTTTCTATAGCTAGAGATATTTACTCTTCTGGTATATTGGTTTTGTTGCTGCGACAAACACCCTCTAAAATTTTGCATACACTCAAATTTCAGAGCCTATTGTGGATCTTGTGATCGGTCATTCCATACTCACTTCTTGGTTAGCTAATTCTTTTAAGCTCCCTTCTTGGATCAGAAGTGTCGAAGTCACTTGCATGCACATGCTTAGACTGTGACATGTTCATGAGTGCATTCTTTTACGCAAGCTTGGACAAGCATAACACATTCCATCAAGATTGTGTCTATGCGACGTCCAATCCATGCCGCCTTAGGGTAATTTTGAGTTCTAAAATGGGCCTCCTAAGGAAATTATAAAATAATAGTGGAAATTATAAATAAGATTACATTATATCATCAAATTTTAGAAGGAAAAAAAAAAACTACTTTTTCAACTCGTATTTTCAACTTATCGCCTTATGGGTTTACTTAAATTTCAAGTGGGAACACTCGTTGGATGCATAATTTGATTCCTCATTCAAGGATTACCCATGTTTCATACTTTTGATGGACTCTACTACACAAAAATGAGAAATACATGAAAAACGTGACTGCAATGAAAAACGTGACATCATCATCTTGAATCATATTGGTTCTTATAAAGTTTATTTTGGTTGTGCATTTTTCTTAGGAGGCCCATTTTAGACGTCAAAATTTCTCTTATGACAGCCAGTGCGCACTGACAATGACAGTTTCTCACATTATAGTTGTGTTTGTACTTCTATTTTGGTGAGTTTTTCAAATTGTCTCCTTTGTGCACCTTTGTTTTCGCAAGTGTCATGTTCATGTTTTCGGTTGTCACTTTCACTTGCCTTTGCTCTAATTAGTGCCATTTACAGGTTATATTTTCTCTAGCATGTGTTACGTTCATTGTTGTTCACATATCGCAAGAGTCATTCGCACTTCAACAATTGGCATATTTTCACATGTTAGTTGTCGCGCAATGTATGGATGCCTGTTCTGGTGGTTTCAAGGGGTTATATTTGTGTGAATGATTTGGGATAACCATGTAAGCATCAGTCACATTCATTTCCAATGTTTTAAGAATTTTCGCACAAGTGTCATCGTGGTCGTTGCAAATTGTAACTTTAGTG
Organism: Pinus taeda; assembly: GCA_000404065.3. Lineage (NCBI taxonomy): Eukaryota > Viridiplantae > Streptophyta > Pinopsida > Pinales > Pinaceae > Pinus > Pinus taeda. Next base: position 40,246 of record APFE031003251.1, on the reverse strand, counting down.
TCACACTTGTCATAAAGTTGTCACGTTGAGGGAAATATGTTGTTAATTTGTTCTAGATGATCTATGTTGTTGTGTTGTCAAAGTGTCTCAAGTGTGTGATCATGGTTATGTCATATCACTGTTCACAATAGTCTCTTCGGTCCCACACTTAGCCAAATTTCGAAAAATTCCCGGCAACCTAGCCTCATCTAGCCCTCTAGAACTATGCAATTCTCAACTTTGGTGCTTAAGCCTAGAACTACACATTTCACAACTTCAACGCTTAAGCCCAAAAATGCACATTTCACAACCTTAGGGCTCCAGCCTAGAACTACACATTTCACAACTTCAATGCTCAAGCCTAGAATTGCGCATTGCATAACTTAAGTTCTCAAGACCGACCTTGCCTCCCATAATTGTGCAATTCATCCTCCCAACCTAGCCTCAACTATCCACTTCACAATCTCTAGCATCAAGCTCATCCCTTGAGCTCTTGATCTACCAAATTACGTACTAACCTAGCTTCCGTTATCTCCTAGAAATACGCAGTGTGTTCACTTAGTGTCGATCCCCTCAACCTACCTCTCTGGCTCCCAGAACTGTGCAATTTTCTCCCTTAATCCAACCTAAATTGCAGACTGCATAGTACCAAGGCTCAAACCTTAGTTATGAGGTCCTGAACTACACAATTTTGCAGTCACCTAAGTTCATTTGTTCTCTAGAACTATGCAATAGGTTGATCCAGTGCCTGTCCCCGCATCTTGTCATCATGAGCTCCTATACTATGCAATTTTCTTCCTCAGCCCAACCTGAACAGTGCATTTTATAGTCTCAAGGATCAATTTGCACCCCAGACTTCCTGAGTTGTGCAATTTTGCAGTTACTGGGCCTCTTTCTCGGCCTATCACCTAGTTCTAGCTCAGTCAATGGATCAATGTGCACCATCTTAGACTAGGGTTTTTCCAGACTGATGTCGTCTTGTCATGAGTGAATTGCAGATGCAATAACACTATCATGCTATGGAAACATGATGAAGAAGAAGATGGAGAAGGAGGACATGCTAGAAGACATATGGATCTGAAGAGAGAAGATGATTAGCAAACAAGAAGACGAAGGAACATCAAACTCTAACAGAATATGAAGATCAAGATCACATGGCAGACTCCTCATCTTCAAGTCATACGGAGGAGGAGGAGAATAACATGTACCATATGTTCAATAATACACAAAGGAAGAAGTACCAAGAAGCAAAACTTGGCACTGTCACATCATCATGTAGTCCATTTCATCAGTGTCATGTCATTTCCTATCAAAAGTCATCATATGCCACATCATTATTGTATATTATGTAATTACCTATTTGAAATGTATTGTAAAGTGGAATTCCAAAGGACACACATGGAATATGAAGAGTAAAGTAAGTCGAAAAGTCATAGGAAGTCAAATAATCATGAGGGTAGTCAAAGAGTCACAAGGAGGGTGAAGCATCACCCCTTGGTTATATATACACCCTCATTATATGAGCAAAGGACTTTTCACCTTGGTGCCTCCCACAAGACATTAGAGAGATCAGCTAGTTCTTTTAAGGAGAAGGGAGTGGCTCCAACACTCCATTATTGGAGCTAGTGGTGTTCATTGTATACATGTGTCTTGGAGCTTTTACTTAATAATAGAAGTGTTCATGGCCAACACGTTCTTCATGCATGGATTATGGATATTTGTAAGAGTATTCTGTGAATGTTTTTAATTCGTGTTTGCTTACATCTGTGCTAAAGTAGTTGAACTATTTCGGTTATTTTGGTACTTATCATATTGAGAATGTGTTGTAGTTTCTATTAACACTACATCCTTGTGGACTATTCCCCCAGATATTAGACATATCTTCCTTGTTATATTGGTTTCAATGATCGTCACATTTATGTGGACTATTCCACTTGATGTTGTATGAACCCTTCTTGTTCATGTGTGTGTCTACTAGGGTAATACTACCTTCTCTTAGAGGCCCACTTTCCCTCTCCTCTGTAGTGAAATAACTTTTATACACATATGTTGAGGCCTCAAAATTCTGCTACCCCAACATGGGGGATAACCACCCAGTCCAGACCTTAAGATAACTCCTTTTCCATTTAAAATGGTGGCTCCGACTGGGGATAATGGGACCAATTTCCTAGTGTGGGTTTCAAGATGAGAGTGGGTAGTTCACAAGTGATTGCAATAGAATAATGATAATCTAAATGACCTATTCTATCATGCAAATCTCTAACTAACTTATTCTAATATAAACCCAGGTATTTATGTGTGGTATGCAATCTCCAAAGATATCTACTTAACATGTGATAATAAAGATCAATCACACATAAACAGAGATGATAATGTATAAGATAATTCCTTTGGTTAAATAGTTAGTCAAAGAAATTTATAAAATATATCGCATATATGATGAGTTATATATGAAAATCAACAATTTGAGCTAGGCATCATACAATAGTGCAATTAACGCTTAACAGAAAGGATAAATCTCACATACAATTCTTGAAAGTAAAGTGTTGTCACTAATTAAACAAAAATAGAATCAATCATACAAGATAATAGTACCATATGTGCGAAGTTATGCTCATTTTACTAATGACATGGATCAACTCCTTTCTTCAAATCAAATTATCTCCCAAGAACACAATAGTGCAGCAACAAAGGAAAGTACTCTGATATCTAAAAGAAACGATCATGTTCCATAATTTCACGAAAGCCACAAACTTACAAAAGTGCATTCTTTTCAAATGTTTTTGATGAAATTCTAGACCTTCTCTAAATGTATGAGAAGGATATAAATTCTATTCTAACTAATGTGAAAAAATAGATTATACAAAAAATTGAGGAGGTTTCAAACAACCTTCCTCCTAACTAGTTAACTAACTCCAAAAATAAACAATGGTTGTTGGCTTGTGGGGGCCTGACCCAGGTTCAGTGTTATTTAGTCAAACAACTCCCTACACTACTGGCCCTTTTGGCATCAGCCCGCAGCGCATGGACCAAAGTCTCACCTGAAGTAGTATGGGGGGATGATGGAACCAAGTTTTTGCACCCTGAGATGATTGTGATGTCAGTTTATTCCTTCTATTCCTGCTTTCGCACAGGTTACTTAGTTCTAGGGCTTACCAGACTAGTGCTTTATTCTGCCCTTTAGTACCTCCGTGAAAAGGTACGATTGACTTTCATGCAGCCCTAACCTGCGGCTCAAGTACTTTCTCGCTGCTAGGGTAGCGTACCGTGTAGATTCCCAAACTAGTCTAAGTTTCTTACTTATCTTCTTAAACATTCATATTTAGCACCGCGTAAACAGATATTCTTACTTGCGTTCACTTAACCAATGTAATTACATATATTTGCACATCATATAAGCATTATAAATTAAATTCATACACAATACATTAAGATGCATTAACCGGAACAAGGACACATAATTTGCAGAATACTTCTCTTTATTGATATCTTCAAGTGATTATAGACTCTATCCACCCTATGCACATAGCTGCAGGGCTCCGCGCACTCAGCTGTGGACTTCCACCCGAGGCCTCTGCGTACTCAGTTGCAAAGCCTCTACCTACACTATGACCCAAAACTTAGACTTCTTACTTTAGAGCTATGACTATCTTAGCGACTATTGAACTAATTAGAGCTTACTTACTTAGCTCTTTTACACAATCCCATGGTCCATGGAACATGGGTAGATCTTTTACAGCTGACTTTACTTTACAAAAATAAGGGCAGAAAACCCTTTATGACTCATGACACCTTCACGCTCTGTGACCACAAAATGCAGAGACTTTACAATTTTATTACAAAATTTGACCCAAACATGGGCTTTCAGCCCCAAAGCTGTCCTTGGGGGATCATGTTCCCAATAGTGGCTTGACGAGCAGAGGCTAAGATCATGATTTTTTGTCTGCCAGCTTGTCCTTCAAATTTCATATATCGGTCATTGGTTTGAGTTGAGGAGGTTCCCCAAAATGTGTCCTGAGTTGTCTTGCAAAAATCGTATCGGTGAGAGGTGGCAGCATCCGTTGAGTCGAATGAAGTGAGTAGTTAAGCGTCATGATATGGCTGTGTGGCTTCACGAGGTATTTCCAATACGACTCCTACTCGGTCTTGGTCAATTTTGTGATTTCTTCCATTTGAGTCTCTGCCTTTTCCTTCCAGCTTTTATGCAAAGCATCTAAATCGGGCATTTCATTTAGATTGCCTTCCTTTACCATGTTGGTGACAAACATAATATGGTTCACCACCTTGCTTATATTCTTCAATACCCCAACTTCCCTTGACACTGCTAGCTCAGCTTGCTTGATTCTCACATCCCAATCTGTGAAAATAATGTCTTTGTGTGTCTCCTCGATTTCATGGAGATTGGCTTTCCTTCCATCTTTTGTTTCCTACCATTTGATGAACTCTGAAATTCTAGTGTTTAAATTAATAAACTCAGTTCTCTACTCGATCACCTTATCTATTAGTTGGTCACTAATGATCAGATAAGGAGTAATGTGTGACATCTTATGGCAGAAGTGCTCTTATTGTTTCATTCAGAGGGAATTTAGTTTCAATGCCTCTTTCACGAACTCCTCAGTAGTAGGAACATCCTTATATCTTTCCATGGCTTGCTGCAATTCTTGGAGTTGCATGTTTTTAGCTGATATATTAGCTTCATGGCTTATTTTCAGGACCTCCATGCTCTGTTGCAATTGGGCTAGCTTCTCAATTGCTTGCCTATTCACACTTACCTTTTTTGTTTCGAGCTACTGCTCGAGCTGTGCAATCCTCTCTTCCTTTTGTCTCAACAAAGTAGAGACTTATTAGCTTTGTCCATGGTGGTTGTTGCATATGCTCCCATGAACTGTGACAATCTAGTCAAGTTCTCAGTAGGTTGAAAGGAATTTCCCTCCAAACTATGTTCATTGGCTCATTTCCAGGTGGGAGCTCAGATGTTTCTACCCTTTTCCCTTTCTTATGTCTTCTAACTACAGCCTTGTGGAGTGGATGGTAAAACACATCAAGTGGAGGGATTTCGGTCACTTTCATGACAATCTCTAATGTGGGCAGAGTAGGGATAATCTCAGTATGCTGGGATGTTTTTGCCTACTCATCCATAGGCTTGGACTACTCATCCATAGGCTTGGACTACTCATCCATGGATTTGGACTACTCGTCCATAGACTTGGACTCTGTATTCTCCTGAATATGCAGAGGAGTTTGACACTCCATTGTTTCTTGGGTATCTATTGTTTTGGGAGTGTCTTGCAGTTTCTGATTAAACTAATCCCATTCTTGCTCCAAACTGCTGCCTTTGACCTCTGAACTGATTTCTTTAGGTGGGGTGCTCATAACCTGTTTCTCAGCTAACTTCCTGTCGAACTTTGTTGTATTATCTATGTCTTGGGCCTTCCCTATATCTGGTGTTTTCTCATTATTCACCTGAGACTCTATGTGAGAACTAAGTCCTTCACTATTAACAATCACACTTGGTGTAGGCTTGTCTTTGATCTTCAACAAGTGCATTGGGATTACTTCGAGCCTTTCATTTTTGAATTCCCAAAATTTTTCAAAATCTTCAAGACTTAGGTTTGCTTTAGCCCATTCAAATGCTTGTTCAAAGGATTCAACCAACTGTAATAGGTCTTCAAAATTGTTATCCTCATGGTTGTATGGCTTGAGCTTTACTGCATTAGTGATGTTATATGCTACCTTGTCTGGATCAAATTGCCTTTTCAACAATGTATGAAGCATGAGGGCTTCCATGTTTACTGACTCCTTAATGGCGTGATTAAAATTTGCTAAAGAAAAAGAACCACACTTGACAGGAAAAGAGGGCCATAATAACTTCTTGTTGTCTTTGAGAACTTTAGTTAGGCCTTTTCCCATGGTCTGGTGGGCGATTTCTCTTGCTAACAATTTATCAGAAAAATACAAAGGAAGTACATGTGGGTTGGCTATGCTACCAAAAACCCTAATGTAGGTGAACCATTCTTCAATAAAATATTTGTCGAAAGCTAGCATGTCTGTTGTGGCTTCTTGGGAAAACTTGGGGGATTTCTTATTGAAAATTATTTGATGTAGGGGCAAAATAACATCATGACATATTTTATAGAGGTGGGGTATATAATGGGATTCTCATATTTGCTTATGACTGATATGGATCGGGTAGGGTTCCTGTAAGATCCATTCCCAACCCATGGTTGGAAATGTAGTGCAGAAATAGATGGCATCCATAGTGTAGGCACTAAAATAGAATGGATGAAGGTTCATCTCCATCAATATCCAGAAGATCTTGTTTTCCTTGACTCGCTGCGCATCTTTGGTCACCCACAGCGAAGCGTACTTCACTGCTTATGGTAGGTCTGGCGCGACTGAAGGGAATTGGTTGTCCTCTAGCAGCTCCCATGCTACCACCACAATTGACAGCAAGAGCCACACGTAGTGGAATGTCTTGCTGAGATCCTGTGCTTCACGATAGTTTGCTAGGAACTCTCCACGAAGGTAGTCCAACCAGTTGAATTGGACTCCTTCGGCGCACTAGGCTGCTAGTGTGATGACAGGCATCGACACCTCATCGGTGTGACACTTCCTCATCACTTTTCTTTCTAAAATATGCATAGCTACCTTTACAGCAGGGTAACGGATGCTGGATATGGCATATATGTGTGGCTTCTTCACCAGCTTAAACTTTTCTTTCATGGATTCTACGATGGCCTTCTCACCACCTTTTTCACCAAATAGCATGGCCAGATTCTATCATGTATACGGAAATTGTGTTATCTTGTGAATCAATCTATCCATGATGGGTATTGGCTCCTCCAGCCATAGAAACCCATCATGCACTAAGCACACCAGCTGCTTGATGACCAATACTGTCACCGGGGTGTGGTTGTAATGCGTCACCCAAAGCAAGTTGAGCAACCCTGCCTTGTCTACTCCTCTGAGTCACCTCCATGGCTCCAATTCAATCATTCCAGTGGTTGTATCAATGATGCAACTCATCAGCTACTTAGTCGCCAGGTGTGGGAACTTCTCATGGTCAGCCAAGTCCCAGTCTTCAAGTTTTAGCAGTGGCACCCATTCCAAGTGCGGTCCCTCAAAAACAATCTCATTTGGAAACAGAGGGGTTTGCAAGGGGGTCTTTCTCTCATCGATGTCTTTCGGCACCTTGGTCTTGCCCTTGCACAAAGGGACATACTCAAGAAACCGAGTAATAGGGTCAACACCCTGGGCTTCAACCTCCTCCACTTCAACTCCGACATCCTCCTCATCCATCAAGATGTCTTCAATTTCTTCCCCCTCCAGTTCCAAATTTATGGATTTGCCCTTCTCCTGTGCAGTGGGCTTCGGTGGGTTTCTTCGTGGTGATGCATACACTGGTATTGCAGGCTGCTTTCCCTTTTTATCCTTCACGATTTCCTTGGTTGGGGTCGCCTTTGGGCTCGACATTCTTGGTGATTTAGGGACTTTAGCTAATACCCCAGAAACCTCTAGAGAAGTTACTTTTGCTTCTATCTCCATTTCTAGTACCAACTCCTCTACTTCGGTATCTATAATTGTGGCAGGTGTCGACATAATGTTTTACAAGAACTCCTGTGTCTCCTTCGGCCACGTCTCAAATACTTTATTGGCTATCAGAAGTTCATAGTACTCGCGATTCATATGCGCTTGAGCGCTCAACAACTCAATTCTAAAAATTCCAAGTGTTTTTTGCTGGGCATCCACTTGTAATTTACAGGGCATTTTGAATTCAAATCCAACCATTCCCCCCAAATTTGGTTCACTAATGCTGGATTGGTGGAAAATTTTCAAGGATCTGAGCCATAAATTTTGTCCTAAATGCCGGTCGCCCGCTCCATTTGGCCACATTTCTCTGCCAAATCATGAACAGTGACTTTAACTGTCACTTTCTGACTAACCTACATGATTTTTCCCTGGGTAGCACAACTCCCTTTGCACTATCACGAACCCTGTGACACTTCCTTGCTTCACCCAATCCTCCAATCATGCAGCTCCCCAACCCGGGTAGTGTAGTTTATAGTCCCACACCTCCTTTCAAATGCCTGGAGCATTAATACTATGCTACCTTCATCGAGTCACATGGTAGAACCGTTGGTGTATGGATTCAACCAACTTCCATTCACCTTTCCTGTGAAGGGTTCTCAATTCAATTTGACCAACTGAACCACTCCTCTATCGGTAATCTCCTTAATGACATAGGGCCCTAACCAGTGCATTCTAGATTTCCCTGGAAATTTATCAAACTTGTTGTCATATAAGAAAACCAAGTCATTTACCTTAAAGGTGCACAGCTTAATGTGTCGATCATCTTTTCGCTTTTCTTTTGGACCTGTTGATGAAATCTAGCTAGAAATATCTCTTCCTCAAGTTCAGCCAACTGTGCAAACCTTTCTTCTAGGGCCCCACGATCCATCATACTTGTGAGTGCCGCTATGCATAGACTAGGCACGATGTATTCCATGGAATTTACTGCTTCAACACCATAGAGAAACCGAAAGAGTGTTTGTCCAGTCAAATTCTTTATGTCGTCTAATAGGCCCATAGTATTGCAGGTATGCGTAGGTCCCAATCACTTCGCTGAGCATTGCAAAACTTGGTCAGCGCATTCTCTAGCACTTTATTTAATGCTTCCACAATCCCATTAGCTTCCGGGTGATAAGGCGTGCTCTTTTGGTGATATACCTAAAATTCCTCCGTAAGCGCACTAATCGTCTCATTCAGAAAGTGCGTACCACGATCACTCATCAAAATATGTAGACAACCAAATCGTGTCAGTACATACTCAAAGAGGAACTTTACAACAATCACGCCTGTGCAATCCTTCACAGGTTGTGCCTCCACCCAATGAGTCAAATACTCCATTGTGGTGATAATGTACCTCACTCCCGTATTTCCTTGGGGCTGGATGGGTCCTACAAAATCTATCGCCCATTTCTCAAAGGGTTGTAATGTCATATGTGGATTCAGAGGCATCTCATCCTTCCGTGATGGCTTTGCAGTCCTTTGACACACATCGCATGCTTTGCAATAAGCTTTTGAATCATGATAGAGGGCTGGCCACCACAACCCTATTCGTAGAATATTCTACGCGGTTTCTCTCCCTGCATAATGTCCTCCCGCGGTGCCCCCATGAGCATCCATGAGGATGCTGCTTCTTTCAAACTCGGGTACATATCATTACAATATCTCATCAGATCCCATTTTGTACAGATGCCCAACAATGATAGAAAAATCTATCATGCGCACCACTAACTCCTTCTACTGGACGGTGTATCCCTCCGGGGCAATTCCTGTCATCTAGAAGTGTATTATATCCTCAAAATGACCATCCATGATGCGTACTACAAATAGTTGTGCGTCAGATAATCCTTCTTCCAAATTAGTGGGCTCTTCCCCTATTTCGATGCGTGACAGATGTTTCGGTCCTGCGTTAGTCGTCCAAGCTTCACAATAACTTCAAAATCGTATTCCTGGAATAATAATAGCCACCTGTAGATTCTCCCCCCCAACACAGGCTTATTGACCAAGTACTTTAGTGTGGAGTGGCCCGTATACATCTTAAAATGGCCTCCCAGCAAGTGGTGTCTAAATTTCTAGAGTGCGTATACCATTGCTAACCCTTCATGCTTGGTGGTGGAATAGTTATTCTCCACCTTGGATAACCTTTTGCTTGCAAATGCGATAGGATGGTCCAAGTCACCTCCGCCAGCCTGTGTCAGTACTGCTCCCAGCACTATACATGACCCATCGACATGTACATAAAATTCCTTCTTCCAATCCGGGAAGACTAGAATCAATGCGGTGACCATATTTTCTTTCAATACATCCAAGCTTCTCTTACATTCCTCATTCTAGTAGAATGTGACATCCTTCTTCAATAATTTCTCCATAGGCACCGTGATCTGGGCATAGCCTTTGATAAACTTTCTGTAATATCTTGTATGTCCTAGGGTAGCGCGCAAATTTTTCACACTCCTCGGTGCTTCCAAGTTTAGTATCACTGTGATCTTCATGGGATCTACCATCAGTCCCTACCTACAAGCCACATGACCCAGCAGGGTCCCGAAAGGAACACAAAATAGTCACTTCTTTAGATTGAGTGCGATCTGGTACCTTCGATAAGTATCTAGCATCATATGTAAACTGGCGACATGGTGTTTCACCAGCCCAAACACAGTCCAATCATCGAAGTATACTTCTAGGAACTTATGAATAAATTCCTTGAATGTAGTAGTGACTACGCGCGAGAAAATTGAGGTGCATTCTTCAATCCAAATGGCAATACAGTGTACTGAAAACAACCCCACTCAGTTGTGGAGGTCTTCTTGCTGTTATCCTCTGGTGCGATTTTGATCTAATGGTACCTAGAGAACCCATCAATGAAGGAATGTGCTTCCTGGCCACCTACATTGTCTAACACTTCATCAGTTAAGAGAGTCGGGAAAGGATCATGTACGCAAGCGTCATTCAACTTTCTGAGATCCACACATATCTTTATTTCATCCTTCTGCTTCTTCTCCTGTACCACCATTGGGCTTCCCCAGTCAGATTCTTCCATAGGCTCAATGATGCCTACCGTGAGCATCTTGTCTAGTGCTAAGTGAACCTTGTCCTTATACTTCGGATTGAGACGATAAGGTCTTTGCTTAACCGATTTGCATAGGGCTTCAACGTGATTTTCATAACACCCAGGTCCCCGACTATCCCCTTTGGATTTGTAAACATGGTAGGGAACAAATCTTGGTATTTGTGGAGCAGTTCAATGACCTCATCCACCATCGCGTCATCCCAGTAATCTCCAATCTTCGCGAATTTGGGCTCTGCCTCCATACCAATAGTTACTTGTTTCATTTTCAGTGGCACAGTTATATCAGGATTCTCGATCTGTGGTCCATCAACCTCACGGTGACCCTCTGTTTTAGGGATGTTAATCTTTCACAGATCCTCATTTTCTTCTTCATTAGTTACATTATAACATTCTAGTGTGTGACTCAACTAAGTAGTCCAATCAGGTTGAATCAGGTCCAAAGGATCCTGTGGTATCCTAAAGATTATCGCTTTCACTTCTTCTAACACCTCATCAATATAGTTAAACCCATCTTCAAAGTTAAATGTCATTATGAATCCCTCACGCAAAATATCCCATTCACCTGTACCATGGCGAAGATCTGTTTCTACGTACTAGTTCATTGGGATGACATCCAGGGTGTGACAAAACAAGTGCACCCATTCAGGTCAAGGCTTCTCTCCATAAGCCTGAGCCCATTTGGCCAAGTGCACATGCAGGTGATCCTACCCATCATACTTGTCTGTCATTCATACCTTCAGCTTCCCAAAGCATGTTCTCATCATCCTCCTACATTCGCGCCAATCATCAAAGTTTCCCTTGTGCATACCCTGCCATCTTGCAGGCGTAGCGCTCAGTGCTTAGTCCAATGCCTGGAAGCACTGTTTTTTGTTACCTCCCTCTCAAATGCATCCAAAAAGATATCTACATCATTTAGGCCATTATAAGTGGGAAGATTTATTACTTCTGACGACACACAATGTAGTGACCGGGTCATCATGTTACAGCTCAGTGTAGTTACTTCATGTAAACGATTCTACCAACACTCTAATTCTTCATCAGAGTTCAAGGTGCAGGAACTCTCATGATCTCATGTAATTCGTCCATCCGCTGTTGGATTCACCCAATCTTGGTCTCGCATTGTTATCTTATAGATATAGTCCAGATTGTCATCACTCTCATAATTGCGGACTATTTTAGTATAGCATGATCCTTCAACAAGACCTAGGGGTACTATTACGCAGAGCGATTTCTTCTAAAATATCATCTTTCGCTTCTTTAGGTTGATTACTCCATTCATATTAGTAGCCCAATCAATGCAAAGGAGCGCAGGGTAAGGGTTGCTTTCATCCACAATTTCTATTACCTCAAAGTCAGTCAGTGCACTCGCGCCTTCAATATCTATAGTCACCCCTTGCAGCCACCCCATGAGGATGACCTTCTGCTGATTCACCATCCTGAGCTGAATCAGAGACCACTGTAATACTGGTCTCCCCATCTATTCCCAAGTCTACTTTGGTAGGATGTTCGCATCTAATCCCAGGTCTAAAATAACCTGATCCATTTCATACTCTCCTATCTGCGCAGTTAGTCTCATCTCCTGTCCCCTCCTTGTTTTATGCTTACCAATCTTTTGTACTACACGCAACTCACCTAGAGTGTTTCCGGTGCATCTATTTATGAGCTCCTGTAACCCCTTCATAACCTTGCTATCGCACAGTAACTTCATGCAAGTGTCTAGGAAAGTTGTAAGCATATAAGGGTCCATCTCTCGATCAGGCTTATCCTTGCTTCTTGAGGTGGAGGCCTCAGCGAAGCTCTTCTTTAATTTCATGAGTGTTTCACATGCGTGCTCCAAATTTAATTCAGCCTCCTTCATCGAGGCTTTGCGAACCCATGTACTATCCTTGGGCTGTTTCTCCTTGTCATCTCCCATTATGACTCCACTTCAGAGCACTATATTCACGTTCGAATCCTCTTCGTACATCTCAGACCTCATCATTTGCAGGTTCTGAGTCAGTTGAGGTGGTAGTGCCCCTTTGTCACGTATCCTTGCTATCAGCGTAGAACAGTTTATTTCATGATCAAATAGAGTGCAATATTTGCATGACGGACGTGTTGGGTTAGTGAAATCGTGGGCATAGTGTGTCAATCCTCTGCAATTGTAGCACTTCAGCTGTCCCTAACATCTACCAAGTCCTCCTCCACCTCAGCCTCATCCGTGCCCCTGAAAGCCTGTCTGTGCCATCCCCATGCTCTGATCAGGGGGCATGTTTCTTCCTAAACCCTATAGGCGTGAGTTCTATCCATCATAAATTCATAGCTTTTGCAATTATGCTCATCATGCCCTACCGACCTACAGAAGTTGCAAAACAGTTGTTGCGGTGTCTGTACAAACTTCTGCAGCAAATGACAATTATCCGTGGCATGTTTTCTCGCTACCTGACATATAGCACACCCCAATGCAGGCCTCATTCTAGGTCCTGCTTGAGCTTCTAGCCCCAAATGCATTGGTCCTCCTCCTACAATATAGCTCTCAAAGACTGGGAAATGGTCTTTGTCATGCCCCTGACCCTTGCATTTCAGGCACCATACCTCTTCGCGCACCTATGGTTGAACTGTTTTGTCCTGCTTCAAGCTTTGCATGTCGAGGCAAAGATTTTTCAACTGCACATGGATCTGCTGAACCCCCAAATTTGGATCTTACATCGGCGTTTCATGCAGTCTCATTAGAATCTCCAAGGCCTCTCCTTGAGTTGTTATCTTTTGTTGTGACAACACAACCCTTAGGTGCGGTAGGAGTGAAGCCACAAACCACTCGTGATGTTGTCCATCTGTTAGCTTCATGTTAGCTTCGAGGATTTTACACTTCAACCTCTTATCTAATTCCCAAGGTGTCTCACTTGGTTGCATTGTGATTTCCTTGAACCCCACAATAGACTGTGCTCCAGATTTAGGCCTATTGAATTCTTTTTTTAGCGCGGTCTAGATGTCTGCCACTCCAGCATTCAGGTTATCATTAGAGTACTTGATGTACCAAGTTAGCGCATGATCCTGCAACACACTAACCAGTGCTGCCTTTTTCGGGTAATCATTTGTAATTCCCTAAGCTTCCCATACATCTTTCATGGCGAACCAGAATTGGTCCAAGTCCTCATTTCCCAAGCCTTTGAACAAAGGCAACTTCATTGAATTTGCATACTGAACTGTGGTGGAGGTGGAGGTGGTACGGGTGAAGTCACAGGCGATGGTGGTGAAGTTGGAGGTGGTGTGGGTGGAGGTGGAAGTCGCAAGAATCCTTGTCTTATTAATTGAATAGCACTTTGCGGAGAAGCCTTCGCTACTCCTTCTTCATCACCTCGTGGAGGTGAAATCAATGGACTATATTCAGGACACTTTCTTCCTTCGTTCCTGTAAGTTTTTCTACTTCACGTAGCTCCAAACATCAAGGTAGTTGCATAACCCGCTTTTCACACAATAACATTTTAATCTAGGTGTTAGTGTTAGTCTTTGCAGTCTTCCTCTAGTGATCAAACATGCTCTTACAAAGTGATTTTAAGGTGTCAAGGTCAAATTTTGTCATTTCAGTGAGTCTTCAAGCAAAATTTGGTCACTAGGCATTAGGTCTAGGGTTTGATTTTACCCTTGTCAAAGTTGTCCAAATGACGTTCCATGTCACGATTCAACTGAGTGTACCATCATTCAAAGGGTTGTCATCATCATTTCAAGTTCCACTGGGTCATTTTACACCTTGTTCATGCTTCAGTTGTGCCTAGGCAAGGTTCATTTCCCTCTCCTAGGGTTTTGAAGGCAATTTCTCTTAGATGGTCAAATCATTAGTAAAACTTGTATCCTGATGTTCATACACCTTCCCCTATCCTTATTTTACCTTATTAAACACTTCCCATCACTGAGATCCCCTAATTTACTCATTTTTGCACAAAGCCTAGTTTCTTGCTACAAACCCTATTTTCTAGGCCAGGCCTGTGTTTTTCCCTTTTGGACACCTTCCCCTCACTCAATTTCTGAGGTTCCACTTTCCTCTACTTTATAACATCCCTCCCCACTTCCCAAAATTTTCTCAAGAATTTAGAAGCCCCCTATCCCATTCATTTCGCTTCATTTCGACAAATCCCTTGTCCCACACATCGAGATAGCTTTCACTCAAATGATGTTTTTGAGCAATAAAATATGAATTTGGGAAACCTGAGAGATTTTTTTGTCCACAACAGACCAAGGAAGAAAAAACTCCTTCACTTTTTACACAAGTGTCATGGTTTTAGAGAAATGTCAAAAATACAATCGCCTTGGGAGAATTGATACACCTCTGAAGTGACCTTGGGAAAATCAAGTGTTCTCCTAGCTTGGTTGGCCAAATGACTTTCTTAATGAGTCAGATGATAACTATAGACAAATATCTTTCCAATGAGCTATCATGAGCTCAATTTGGAGTTGAGGAAGGCATTCAAAAGTTGACTGCAACAGCACTCTGCCTTGAGGCAACCTCATTTGGCACATTTTGACCAGTCTTGGGAGCTTTGATTTTTGATAGGGTAAATGAACTCCAAATTGGAAAATTATAGTTGGGTTGGAAAGTAGACTCAAACATTTTTCTAACAAGCTATCATGTGCCCAATTTGGGCACTAGGAAGGCCTCCAAAAGTCTTCTGGAAAAAGTGCTACGCACTGGGTGGTGGCACGATGCACACAGCAGGTGGTGCGACGCATTGGAGGAGCGCGACGCTCTGGGAGAAGTTGCCCAGTGTAAATTTACACGGGCATGACGCTCTAAAATGGTGCGACACTCTGGCATGTGGCATGACGCTCATAGCCTATCATCCAAAAAATTTACAAAACTCCTCCAAATCGACATTGAATTGATTGAACTCGCCAGGTAGGGTCGATATCCATGTGTTTAATCCATTTGTGTCTCATGTAATGGTGGTTTATGGTTCCAAATGTTTCAAACAAAACATCCAAATCCTACCTCTCTAAATCCTCATACCAATTGTTGTCAAAGGTTGTAAATTCACCACTTTGTTACCAAGGTTCCCATTTCATCCCATTTGTTCCTTTTTCCTTCACTTCTTTCTCCCTTATACCATTCCCCTTTGAATGTCATTGTTCACCTGAATTACTAAACCCCTATGCCCAATTCCCTTCCACACATTTCTAAATGTAAAAACCCCAAAACCCTACCCCATACATCAAATCCCTCAAGACTCTCCTACATCTCCCTAATCCCTGTAGTTCCCAATCCCTTACTTCTTTCCCTCTTTCTAACAGTCCCTCGTTGCATCTTGTTTCCCTTGGTGGTGGAATCCAACTACATTATAAAAGAGCAATACACAGTTTCATACACCAGCACTCATTTCTCCAAGGTAGTTTATATAGCAGCAATTATGTCATCTGGCCATTCATCTGACTATGAAGTGCAAACCCAAAGTGACCCACCCACGAAGGGAAATCCACCCAGGAGGTTTCATAGAGGTGGCAGACATATCCTTACTTGTCACGGAACTTGGTGTGAAAAACGAGAATCAGGAGTTTGAAAGCAAAGGTGAAGAGAGAATCAAGGAGGAAAAAAGCGGATGAAGGACTTCAGATATTGGTCGAGGCACCCTTGGCCCACCATAGCTCTTTATGAAGAAGCTCCAGCCCAAATTTCAAGAAATTTGGGGCATTTTTGGTATTTTGAGAAATTTTGCCCTAAAAAACAGAGTTTTTCTCCCACAGCATCGCGCCACGTGGCGCACGCTCTTCCTAGGGAGCTCCAAATGAGAAAAGGTTTGCATTTTTGGATTTTCCATGGAAAATCATGACTACTAGTGCATGGCCAAGAAGTTTGGGTTAGTTTTGAGTCCCCAGGAGGCCAAAAACATGCAAAAAATGACCTCTCTGCCCCTATTTTGACACACAGGAAGCAGTCTTGGGAGAATGAAGTTTTGAAGGGGCAAATGACATCCAAATTGAAACATTCCACGTGGGTTGGAAAGTAGACAGGTAGGGCTTTCCAACAAGCTATCGTGGGCTCAATTTTGACTTCAGGAAGTGCCTCACAATCAGCCTCAAAGTGGCGCAATTCTCAGAGGATTTGGCGCGACGCACAGAGGGTTTTTGCCCAATTTTTCATTGTTCAACTGAGGAATTCGGCCAGTTTGACTAGTTTTGCTTAGTGATGTAATTATTGATCTCTTTTTATGTAATTGGGTAAACATGATGTAATTTTGGCACTTATTTACTTGTTTTAGATGATTCATTCACCAAAAGGTGAAATGTGAGTGAATGAATCAGTTTCCTAGCATATAGAGGCAAGTTGTTTTGACTGCCTAGTTTTTAGTTCCTTGTTTAGAATTGGTTGAAACAGCTCCTAGAATGATGAGCTCGACCCCTATAGGCAAGGGAGTGGGTTTTTCTTGTCTATATTATGTAATTTCTAAGTCATTTTCATGGTTGGACCCTTGGGATTGCTTTGGCATACTATTGTACATATTTTTTCTGCATTTTTGGGTAAGGAGAGACCAGGGTTTTGCAGCACTGTTTGGGATCCATGTTGCTTTAATCTTTTATGGCGTGCTTCTCTCAGTAATTGTAAGTTTGTTATGTGTATCATTTCCCTTCTCTCATCTTCTGCAATTGAACAAATGAAATGTTAAGGTAGAATCCATAGATTGATATGCTCTGCCTTTAAATTTGTTTGATTTTCAATGTTTTCACCTGTTTAAGGAGAATCCTTGAAGCCTTATTGCTCTCCTTAGCTCCTCACCAGTCAGATCTACCCATTCATTCCCTTTAAAAGCATCAAGAAAATAGCCTACCTTGCCCCAAATAGACCTCTGCAAAAAACTGTGCCTCATCCCCAAGCCCAAAGTTGCCTTTCCCTGTTTCAACACAAAAACCCCCAAAAACTCAAATCAAACCCTTGTACTTCATATCTAGCCTAAAATTAGCCTTTTTTTCAGTCATTTCGAGCCTCATCGATTATCTTTTCCGAGTTTGACCCGGAGAGAGCCCTCTCCTGTCCTCATAGGTCTAGCTACGAGGCTAAGCGTGGTATGATGTTATCTTGAATGCTGACTTCCTTCAGCCTAAGGTAGATTTGAGCACTAACACTAGGTATTCAAAGATTTCAAGTACTTACCTTGCAGTCCTTTGAGAAAGTGTTGCTTCGCTTCGCTATAGCTGACTGAGGTGTTGATTGCGAATTCATTTACAAATCCTCATATGACGCAATTGAGCCAATGATCGATAGTGCGGGTGATCTTATCCTCAGATGCTTCCAATCTCTGTACTAGCTCTGGGGTCCAAAAAATAGGACTGTCAAGTCTCCACCTTCCTCGGCTATCTGCTAGCTTCACGATCCACTTGTATAGCTCAACCAGAAAGGAGCAGAAAAGGATCTTGTGGATCTCTGTATATAGGTACCTGTCTAGCCACTATTTCTTTGTAAGTCGCAGGTTTCTGTTCTCCTGCACCGCGAATTCGTGGATATTCCTATCCAACCAGTCTTTGATCTCTTTCTTAGTTGGATTCCAGTGATACAACATCACACATCTCTTATTCAGATTTTGGTCCCAACAACAGAACCATTTGTTGGCTTGTGGGGGCCTGACCCAGGTTCAATGTTATTTAGCCAAACAAATCCCTACACTACTGGCCCTTTTGGCATCAGCTCGTGGAGCACGGACCAAAGTCTCACCCAAAGCAGTATGGGGGGATGCTGGAACCAAGTTTTCACACCCTGAGATGATTGTGATGTTGATTTATTCCTTCTATTCCTACTTTCGTGTAGGTTACTTAGTTCTAGGGCTTAATAGACTAGCCCTTTATTCTTCCCTTCAGTACCTCCGTGAAAAGGTACGATTGACCTTCGCGCAGCCCTAACTTGCGGCTCAGGTACTTTCACACTGCTAGGGCAGCGTACCATGCAGATTCCAAAACTAGTTTAAGTGTCTTACTTATCTTCTTAAACAATCATAGTTAGCACTTCGTAAACATATTTTCTTACTTGCGTTCACTTAACCAACGTAATTACATACATTCGCACATCATATAAGCATTATAAATGGAATTCATACATAATACGACAAGATGCATTAACCGGAACAAGGACACTAAATTTGCAGAATACCTCTCTTTATTGATATCTTCAAGTGATTATAGACTCTATCCACCCTATGCACACAGCTATAGGGGTCCGCGCACTCAGCCGCAGACTTCCACCCTAGGCTTCTGTGTGCTCAGCTGCAGAGCCTCTACCTACGCTATGACCTGAAACATAGACTTCTTACTTCAGAGCTATGACTATCTTAGCAGCTATTGAACTACTTAGAGCTTACTTACTTAGATCCTTTTATACAATCCCATGGTCCGTGGACCATGGGTAGATCTTTTACAACGGATTTTAATTTACAAAAATAAGGGCGGAAAACCCTTTATGACTCATGACACCTTCACACTTAGCGACCACAAAATGCGGATACTTTACAATTTTATTACAAAATTTGACCCAAACATGGGCTTTTAGCCCCAAAACTATCCTTGGGGGATCCCACTCCGAACAATGGCTTGATGAGTAGAGGCTAAGATGATTATTTGTTGTTTGTAGCTTGTCCTTCAAATCACATATATCGGTCATTGGTTTCAGTTGAGGAGGTGCCCCAAAATGCATCCTGAGCTGTCCTGTGAAAATCACATTGGTGAGAGGTGGCAACATTTGCTGAGTTGAATGAAGTGAGTAGTTAAGGGTCATGATCTGGCTTTGCGGCTTCACGAGGTATTTCCAATATGAATCTCAGTTGGTCTTGGTCAATTTTGTGATTTCTTCCCTTTGAGTCTCTGCCTTTTCCTTCTAGCTTTTATGCAAAGCATCTAAATCAACAATTTATTTTAGATTTCCTTCCTTTACTAGGTTGGTGACAAACAGAGTATGGTTCACCAACTTGATTATATTCTTAGATAGCCTAGTTTCCCTTGACACTGCTAGCACATCCTACTTGATTCTCGCATCCCAATCCATGAAAAGAATGTCTTTGTGTGTCCCATCGATTTCAGGCAAATTGGCTTTCTTTCCATCTTTTGTTTCCTGCCATTTGATGAACTCTAAGATTCTGGTGTTCAGATCAGTAAACTCAGTTCTCTAGTCGATCGCCTTATCCATTAGTTGGTCGCTAGTGATCAGATAAGGAGTAATGTGTGACATATTATGGCAGAAGTGCTCTTGTTGTTTCATCCGGAGGGAATTTAGTTCCAGTGCCTCCTTAGCGAACTCCTTAGTAGTAGGAACATCCTTATATCTTTCCATGGCTTTCTGCAATTCTTGGAGTTGCATGTTTTTAGCTGATATATCGGCTTTGTGGCTTATTTTCAGGACCTCCATGCTATGTTGCAATTGGGCAAGCTACTCAGCTGCTTAGCTATTCAAACTTTCCTTTTTTGTTTCGAGCTACTGCTCGAGCTGTGCAATCCTCTCTTCCTTTTCTCTCAACAAAGTAGAGAGTTTAGTAGCTTTTTCCATGCTGGCCATTGCATATGCTCCTGTGAACTGTGACAATCTAGTCAAGTTCTCAGCTAGGTTGAAAGGAATTTCCCTCCAAGCTATGTCCATTGGCTCATTTCCAGGTGTTGGCTTGAAGGGGGCCTAACCCAAGTTCAATGTTAGTTAGCCAAACAAATCCCTACACTAATGGCCCTTTCAACATCAGCCCATGGAGCGTGGACTGAAGTCTCACCCAGAGCAGTATGGGGGGATGCTAGAACGAATTTTCCGCACCCTTGAGATGGTTGTGATGTCGGTTTATTCCAACTATACCCGCCTTCCCGCAAGTCACCTATCCCTCTGCTCTATCCTTCAGTACCTTCGCAAAATGTTACAATTAGTTCCATGCAGCCGTAATCAGGGGCTAAAGTCCTTTCGCGTTGCTAGGGAAGCGCATTGTGATATCTCCTAACCTAGGCTAAGTATCTTACTTATCTTATTAACAAACCTTAGTTAGCTTCGCGTAAGTAGATGTTCTTCCTTGTGTTCACTTAACCAACACATTTACATATATTCGCAAATTATATAAGCATTAGAAGTGAAATTCATACCCAATATATCAAATGCATAAACAGGAAATAAAGACGCAGAAATGATAGAATACTCTTCTTTATTGATAATTCCAGATAATTACAGACTCAACTCGCCCTACGCACTAAGCTGCAAGGGTCCACGCACTGATCTGCAGACTTCTAGGCCTCTGCACACTCATCTGCAAAGCCTCTTCCTACGCTACAACCCAAACTAGAATTCTACTTCAGAGCTATCTCTCATACATCATCTCTTCATTCTCAATTGATTGATGCCTCTAACTACTTAGAGCTTAGCTCTATTTATACAATCCATGGTCCATGGACCATGTGCACATTTCTTACAACTGACATTACATTATCAAAATAAGGGCAGACAACCTTATGACTCTTTAACATCTATGCGCTCTACATCCACAAAACGTGGAGTCTTTACATTTAGACTATAAAATTGGACCAAAATATGGGATCTTAGCCCCAAAACTACCCTTGGGGGATCCCATGCCCAATAGGCCCCCAACAAAAACATCGTGACTCGTGCTCGAGTCACTTTGTAGGTGTAAAGATCTTGGCGCGAAGACTTCCCAGCTCTATTTGAATCGTTGCAACTTCGGTAGCACACTGAGCGGTTGCCTACTAGACTTCTTCCACATGTTGTTCGGTGACCGCTGCGGTTGAACTGCTGCCCTGAATCCTCGACTGAGTTGCTTGTAGTTGTGCAACCTTTTCTTCAATGGAGGCTATAACTATATAAGCCTCATTGATCCATGGCTATAGGCACGCTTTTAAGATTGCTTCTTTGTGCTGAGCAGCATCCACCTGTTCCTTGAGCACCTTTGCCTACTGCATCCATGCAAGCCTTTGTGTAAGGGCAACCATCTGTGTGGTCCCTTTTACCTTGTCATATCTCTGCTATAGCTCACGTGCCTCTATTTCGAGGCACTCTATATTTGGGTCCTCCTGCATGGTGGTTAGGACCTCGAATGATTGTTCGAAGAGCTGCATGTAGTCTGCCACTGCACTGTCAATCGCTGCTATTGCTGTTGTGACCATGGTGGTATGTTGTTCTCTAATTTCAAGTGGAGTTGAAGGTTGAGCCCTCAACTGCAATTCTGGGATCTGAAGGTTCAGTTCCAGTTGAACCCTGGCCATCTTTGCTCTTGCGTCACGCACCCCTGTGGCTAATTTACGGATGCGCACCTCCACCAGTTCTTCTACCTAAATGTCCAACTCTAGGACCATCCGACAAGCTTCCTCCACAACATGCATTATCTGTTTGTTATGCTCCACCACGTCATTGTGCTGCAGGCCCAATTGCGCAATGTTGATGCACTACTCGCTCATTACCTATAGAGCGCGACTCTCCCTTGGCTGAAGTTCTACGGTGACTCCATCCTGTAAGAGGTAGAGCGTCTCTCGAGGGAGCACAACCATGTTCAACCCTACCCCTTTCAAAATTCTCACTATGGGTCTGTTGGCCTCCTGCTCTATGGTAAGTGCCCCATTTGGTAGCACTATCGGGTTGGTCACCCTTGTGCGCAACATCTCTTTGGCAGCTAAAGTGTCGACTACGAGGCTAGTGGACACTGTGCCAGCCTATGGAGTGCAAACCTTCAACTCTTGTATTTATGTTCGGAGAGCCCCCAATACCAGTTGATGTTGTTCTTCAAATTGTTGGAGGGCCTCCACGGTGACATCCTGTAGGTTTTAACCCCATACCGAAATTACCTACATACGAATTCTAAAACATAAAAAATAAACAATGCGAGGGCATAACACATAAAACACATATACACAGAGATTTTCCCCTGGATCCCAAAACCAGGACTACCAGATTGATTTTTCATTATATTCCTTTCAATGTTACAATACATATTCATATATGCCGAAGCATCCAATACCATGGACTGAAAACCAT
>APFE031003251.1:0-13788 GCA_000404065.3 Pinus taeda | reverse complement strand
CCTTCATCTGAGGTGGTTTTCGCTTCTGCAGAAGGAGCATCATCAGATCCCTTTCCTTTATCAGGAGCTTTAGATTTACAGTCCCTTTGTAGTGCCCTTCCTTTCTGCATTTCCAGCACGCCACCGTTACAGGTTTCCTTGGAGATTTAGATCTGCCACTCAATGAGTTATTTTTGTTTCTGTTCTGGGACTGTCCTTGTACAGATAAGGCATCACCATTCTGGTTCTCCATATTTTTCTGTCTCATCTCCTCCATCAGCAAGGATGAGACTATTTCATCAAACTGCAAGGCAGTTGTATTGCTACCTATTGCAATAACCAGACTATCCCACAAATCTGGTAGAGAACACAACAAACTGATGCACTATCTTCATCTGAAATTTTAATATCAACAGATCCTAACTGATTTACCATAGTATTAAATGCGTTTAGATGATCTGTCACCGAGTCTCCATATTTCATCCTCAAGTTATACAACTTTTTCCGCAGGAACAATTTATTCACCAGAGACTTAGATTGGTACAAAGTCCCTAACTTGTCCCACAAATCCTTTGCCATAGCTTCCCCTGATACATTCAACAATAATGAATCTGAGACACACAATCGTATTGTTCTCTTTGCCTTCCAATCCAACTTCTTCCATTCTTCATCAGACATGCCCGTTGGCTTAGTACTTGGATCTACCACGATCCACTGATCTTTATCCACCAACAGATCCTCCATCTTGAGTTTCCACAACTCAAAACTCTGACCATTAAATTTCTCGGTCTCTATCTTTCCAATAACCGCCATCTTCTTTTACCACTAGAATTGATCTGGCAGATATCCCACTGAACAGGGTTTACCACAGGCCTGAGCGAAACCCCTCAGCAACAAAGGCTTCCGCTTGAAGCCAAAACAGCTCTGATACCAAATGTAGGTTTTAACCCCGTATAGAAATTACCTGCATACAAATTCTAAAATACAGAAAATAAACAATGTGAGGGCATAACACATAAAACACATATACATAGAGATTTTTCCTTGGAACCCAAAACTGAGACTACCATATTGATTTTTCATTATATTCCTCTCAATGTTACAATACATATTTATACATGCCGAAGCATCCAATAACATGGACCGAAAACCATCATGTCCAAAACCATGGACCAAAAACCATCGTGTCCAAAACCATGTGTGAAAATCATGCACAAAACCATAGGTAGGTCCGCCCAACCTAACATAGGGTCCAAAACCAAAATTTTCCAGGGTGCTACTCCAAACCCCATAGAGTGGGGTTACCTGCACCCCTCAAACCCCTTGTGACTCCCCCCGCTACGCAATCAACGCAACGAAAGTGGGGCAGCTTCTAACCCCTCGGTTAACTACATGGGCTAGTCGTGGAAATAATATAACACAACCCAACACATCCCTCACCATTTTGCCAATATCATGCAGATCCCCCTCAGTGAGGGTAATTGGGTCGAAAGAAGTCTTGATGCCTTTGTTTTCTTTCGTGGCACTGTCTGCTCTCGTGGTCACGGATGTTTGATTGGGTGGACGTCGTCGGCGGGTCCATGCCATCTTGTCTTGTGTCTGTCTCTAGTTTGAGCGAAGGTGACTTCTGTCCTTCGCGCTCTTTGTTGAGCCCTAAAACTACCTCTCTTCTACATACTTTCCTAGACCTTTTTCCCACACCAGTGCCTCATAAGCTATCAAAGATCATTACATATTGATTCTAAGAGTGCATTTAAGTGGTTTTCTAACTATATTTTTGTGTTTGCTATTTAACTTAGATTTTGCTCATCAGCTACGAAATGCAATCACTTTCCGCAGCTGACTCGTGATTCCGCAGCTGTTTTTATTGATCTATAGGTTACAAGTGTTAGCAAGTAAAATGAGGCATGTGGGTAGTTCAGGAATGATCTAGACATGGACCATGTCCTATTCATTCAGCGAAATTCGTAAAGGAAAGCCTTGGTTAAACGATGGTCAAACAAGGAGTCCTACATCAAACAGGTCTCTGTTTTTCAACACGTGAAAGGTCCAAGACCAATCCTAGATGCATGGATCCCTTTTTACAGCTATAGACCATCTCCACGATGCAAATCCAACATCCACCTTTTGTAGATTGAATGATCATGGCAACCAAGACGCTAAGTTCATGGGTTCTGTCTTTTACGTGCCCTCTGCTGAAGGTTTCTCACAGAAAAACAGTTATATAATTTCCTTTATAAATAACGTGTTTGCAAACGCATGTAGCTAATCTAGATATCATTTTGTTGTTAGTCTATATACTTTTGTCGTAGCATTAGTCCTACTGTTGTAACAAGAGGATACTTCCTCTATTTTGCAATATAAAGACTTTGTTCCTTATGACTGTTTGAGCATAATTTCGGATTGACAGCGTGTTAACCAAGGGCGTGCAGAGGGCCCCTACTAGCTGAGGTTTTGTTTCTTTATTTCTGTAAAGTTTTCATGCATTGTTTCCTTATTTCCATTGTAAATATTTCATAGCTTGTTCACCTGTATATATTTCATAATTCATTTATGATGTTAATGTTTCACTCCTGTACATGATTTTCCAGCATTGTGTATTTTTTCTAACACTGATTAGTGTGTTTCAGGATAGGTTATGCTCGAGCGTTTTCATATAATTTTTGCATCAAATAGTGACATGAGATTGGCCTCTCTGCTGACTTTGTTTTTTTTAGCTTTTCAATTTCAGTTATGCTTTGATTTTAGTCTTATTTATTTGTTGTTATTAGCTAGTTTAGATATCAAATTCTTCATGTCATTTGACGTTATCTCCAGAGCCATGGCTTAACCCCGAAAAGCTACTTGGCAAGCTATCAGATATGAGTGAAGTGATTTGATTTTACTTTCGTTTTTGTAATTAGATATCAGGTTCTTCATGAAATTTAACGTTATCTCCAGAGCCATGGCTTAACCCCGGAAAACTACTTGGCGAGCTATCAAATATGAGTGAAGTGATTTGATTTTACTTTCGTTTATGTAATTAGATATCAGGTTCTTCATGTTATTTGACGTTATCTCCAGAGCCATGGCTTAACCCTGAAAAGCTACTTGGCAAGCTATCATATTATAAGTGAAGTGACATGATTTTACTTTCTTTTGCAAGTAGGTAATTTAGATATCAATTCTTCATGTTATTTGACGTTATCTCCGGAGCCATGTCTTAACCCCGAAAAGCTACTTGGCGAGCTATCAGATTATAAGTGAAGTCAATTGATCTTGCTTTCATTAGTCTGCAATTTTTGGTTTGTTTGAGTGCAATAATTTAAATTTTATTTCTGTATTTAGATGAGCAACAGAGACATTGATTTCATGATCAGTATTTCATCATTTGTTTGATTTGAATAGCTACACATTTACATTTCTGTTCAAGTACTAATTTTATCACTAGTATGTTTTGATATCCTTTGAAGTGTTAAGCTCTGGAAGTTATCATAAGGGACATAAAACCTTGTCTTAAATCTATATCCGTACTTGCCTTCTAAATCATTCTTAAAACTTAGGAATAGGATTTCCATTTGCATTAGGAAACAAACAAAGACAAAACCCCAAAACAAAATAAAATTGAAAACAATAAAAAGTAAGAAAGAGGTTGTCTTGCACATATAGTGTGCCACACTTCATCATTTTATGACTACCAGATTGATAATTACTGTAGCAGTTTAGGACATAATAAATTGACTAAACATTTTGGCACCATTGTCGGGGAAGTGTAATTAGGTAGCTGATCTCTTACATAAAAAAAGGGAAAAATTGATAATGTCTTGAAGTATGCTCTCCTCTTGCACCTAGTTTGATCTGGAGGATCATAAAAGAGAGTTATTAGTTCAATAATTTCTTGATTATGCTCTCTTCTTGCACCTAGTGTGATTTGGAAGATCAGAAAAAGAATTATTATTCCAACGAAAAAAAAAAAAAAAAAAAAAAAAAAAAAAAAAAAAAAAAAAGAAAAGAAAAGAAAGAAGAAGAAGAAGAAGAAAAGAAGAAGAAGAAGAAGAAGAAAGAAAGAAAAAGAAAAAGAAAAAGAAAAGAAAAAAGAAAAAAGAAAAAAAGAAAAAAAAAGATGACATGCATAGAGCAAGAGATTCTAGGGGAAGGATTATAGCTAGGGCCAAAAGTTTGATTTTCACAACTCCAGCTACTTCAAGGCATAAACAAGATACACCTCCATCCCAGAATCATACTTCTAGCCTTAGGATTCCTGGAATTCAAGGGGCAGCAACTAAATTAGAAGATTCTCCCACACTATCTACGAAATATGATCTAGGAGAAGAACCTTTCTTCACTTCTACAGGGGAATATATTGTAATAAAAAAAGTAGAATCACCTGAAGAAGAAGGAAAGGGAGAAACTCTCTCTCATCAGTCATTAATAGAAGAACCAAAAGACTCTGAGGAAACTATCATGACAGAAGAAGTAGTAAATGGATTTGGAGGAGGGGGTAGATGTAGAGGAAGAGGAAATAATGGAGGTAACAATGGAGGAGGTAGAGATAATAATGGGGGAAATAGGGAAGGAGATAACTCATTTGGATTCCCAATAGCCAATGAGGAAACCCATACAAAAATGAAAAACATTTCACCGTCTGTCCTCCCAAGCTTTTATGGGTTGCGAAGTGAGGATCCTGAAACATTTCTATTTGAGTTTGAAGTCTTGTGTCGAACCTATGACTATATGGAAGACTCTCAAAAACTCAAACTGTTTCCTTCAACACTGAAAGGAGCTACTTTGAAATGGTTCATAGGGTTAGTCACTCAATCTATTAGAACTTGGAATGAAATGAAACAAACATTTTTGGATAGATATCTGGATTATTGTATGCCCACTAATCATAAGAATGAGGTATTCAAATGATGCAAAAAGAAGATGAGAACTTGGAAGATTTACTTGAAAGATTTCAATACAACTTAAAGAGAGCGAAAATGATAAATTTAGACGAGGAAACCTTGAAATCCCTTCTATTAAAAGCCATTAGAGATGAATGGATAGATATTTTAAACATGATGGGGAAGGGAGACATTTCTCAACTTCCACTTCGTGACATAGCAGAACTATGTGTCCATCTCTCAAGGGGAAAATCTAAAATTGGGAAAGGGCCTAGAGATCCTTCTCTTATTATAGCAAACAAATCTGGAAGTGGATCAGTAAGTAGGGCAGAGATTGGAAATATGCTTGATGAGTTCAAAACTGATATTCTAGGGAGCCTTAGTGAACAACTAGACACCCTTAAAATTCAAAACAAGCAGAAAGCAGAAGCTGATGCCTTGGCCATCTTTTGCCCAAAATGTAGAAATAAACATGCTCTAGGGGAATGCCCCTTGGATGCAAAAGTTGTAGAAACATGTATGATTTTCTCATAAAGTCATGAGACCAAGGATTGTCCTTCAATTCCTGGGCTCAAATCCGTCTTTCAAGAAGATCCAAATTCAGTAGAATCCTTTTGTTTTGTTTCAAGAAGACCTTGGCAAGGGCAACAAAATCAAGGATTTAATAATCCTATGAATTTTCAGCTCCTGCCAAATTGGAATTCTTGGCAACAACCTTGGCCCCAACCTCAAAATCCATACCAATCATGGGCACAAGTGGTGCAAAATCGTTATGGGATATTTGCTCAATATTATCAATATCCTCCATATTTTCAAAATTAACAGCAAAATCCACAACTTCCAAATCAAAACCCACAACTTTCATTGTCATTTCCACAACAACAACCTTCTCAACAAAATCCAAATTCTCAACTCTTCCTTCCATTTCAACAATAGACAAATCAACTACTAGCCTAGCCGTTACCGAATCCTACCAAAAACAATCCTTAGAATGCTTACATGGTAGAAGGACAAAACTTTCCTACCTATATGATTGATCCTATTAATGATGTTCAACTCAGGTTTGGTAGAGTTTTAGAAAAACCTTCTATAGATGTTCAAGAGCAAGATGCCTCTGAGGAGGATTCTCTTAAAGTCAATAAAGGTTTTAAGGAAGCATCTCTTCAAAACCCAATTATTTAAGAAGAAAAAGAAAAAGAGTCAACCCCCACAACTCCTATAGTTGAGCAACCTGCATCTTCATCCATGCCTCCTTTCCTTGAAAGATTACAAATTGACAAAGGGGTGGGAAAACAAATCTTGTTGCCTGACTATGATTTTCTAGATGAATTAAAGAATGTTTGTGTCAAGATTCCCTTGCTACAAGCCATTAGAGAGATTCCTATTCTAGCAAAAACAATAAAGGAGTTAAGTTTCAAAAGACTAGGTAGGAAACCAAGAGATACAAAAAGAATCCACCTGGTAGAAAAAATTGCAGATATCATGATGGGAAAAATTACCATGCAGAAATATGTGGATCCAGGTAGTCCAATTGTCAAGACACACATAAATGGGATAGAAATTCCAAATACTTTGATTGACTTAGGGGCTGCTATAAACATTATGAGTAGACAGACTATGGAACAACTTAAACTTCATAATCTTCTTTTTACACCCACCTTACTGCAACTTGCAGATAGATCAATAATCAAACTAGATGGTGTATTAGAAGATATTTCAGTCTCCTTAGATTCTTGGGAATATCCAATAGACTTCATGATTTTGACTCCCAAGAGTAATCTAGGAGGGCACCCACTCATCTTGGGAAGACCTTGGCTAGCAACAACTGATGCTTTCATTAGTTGTAGATCTGGGGATATGTACATTTCTAATGGTAGTTTGAAAAATAAATTCAATTTGTATCCTCCAGCAAAAGCAATCACAGAATTAGGAGAGAATGAATGGGTCAATGATGAAGATATTATACAACCTATCTTTATTATCTCTGAAATTAGTGAAGATAGTCAAAATTTTGAATACATTAGAAAATTTTGAAACATCTTCGGAATATGACCACACACAATTTCAGTTAGATTCTGATATTGAATATTTTTCATCAAGGAAAATGTCTCTTTACTCTATGGAAGAGTTTGGTAGTTCTACCGTTGAAATTTTTCCAGGTAAAACATTGAATATTAATTTTTTTTGGAAAAGTCACAACAAGAAGAACTAACCAGAATCTTGCAAAAACACTCTACTGCATTTGCATGGGAGTATACTGATATGAAGGTATTGACCCTAAGACTTGCATCCATCATATCTATATTGAGGAAAATAGTAGACCAATCAGACAACCTCAGAGAAGGATGAATCCAAATCTTAGGGAGATTGTGAAAGAAGAGCTCCAAAAACTACTCAATGTAAACTTTGTTTACCCAATTTCAAATAGCCGATGGGTTTCTCCCTTGGTTATAGTACCCAATAAGAAGTAAATGGAGGGTGTGCATTGATTACAGGGAATTGAATAAAGCAACTTTGAAGGATCACTTTACTTTGCCCTTTATTGATCAGGTATTAGATACATTAGCAGGAAAAAAGTACTTTTCATTTTTGGATGGTTTTGGTGGTTATAATCAAATTCAGGTAGCACCTGAGGATTAGGATAAGACCACATTTACTTGTCCATGGGAAAATTTTGCTTATTGAGTGCTTCCCTTTGGATTATGTAATGCACCCGCAACATTCCAAAGAGCAGTACTAGGAATTTTTTCTCATCTAATCCATGAATTTGTAGAGATATATGGATGATTTTACAGTTTATAGTAACTCATTTGAAGAGGCATTAGAAAATTTGGAAAAAGTCCTTATAAGATGTAAAGAAACAAACCTTTCATTAAGCCATGAAAAATGCTTTATGATTTTTACTGAAGGTATTGTTTTAGGACATCACATCTCAGGGGATGGGATTAAAGTTGATAGATCAAAAGTTGAAGTCATCTCCAAGTTACCTATTCCAAATTGTCAAAAAGATGTTAGAAGTTTTCTGGGATTTACTGGATATTATAGAAGATTTATAGAAAACTTCACTAAGATAACATCTCCACTCTTCAAACTGCTTACAAAAGACTGTGAATTCAAATGGGGTTCTGATTGTCAATCAACATTTGAAACTTTCAAAAGAAAAATATCTGAGGCACCCACCTTGAGAGGACAAAATTGGAAACTTCCTTTCCATATTTCTACATATGCTTCAGATACAGCTCTAGGGGCTGTGTTGGGACAAAAGGATCTAGTCCCTTATGCCATTTACTATACCAGTAAAAATTTAACTCCCACTGAGTTGAAATATACTGTGACTGAAAAAGAGTTCTTAGTTGTTGTTCATGCAATCAATAAGTTTAGGCATTATATAACAGGCTATGAAACTTTTATTCATACCGATCATTCTGCAATTAGATATCTAATGAAAAAACCTATTACTAATGGCATGGTTACAAGGTGGCTCCTACTTTTACAGGAATTCAATATCACTGTGTTGGATAGACCAGGAAAACAAAATACAGTAGCTGATTTCTTGTTTAGGATTCAAAATACTAAAGAAGATTCTCCTGTAGAGGACAAGTTTCCTGATGAATATTTATTTGCAGTAACTACTAAGACTCCTTGGTATGCAAATATAGCTAACTATTTGGTTACAGGGAAACTACCTCCACATTTATTTCTTGGTGAAAGAAGAAAGATTATTCAAGAGAGTTCAAAATATTCATGGATTTCTAATGAATTGTTTAAAACAGGGCCAGATCTTGTGATTAGAAGATGTGTTAGGGAATATGAGATGCCTAATATTGTCAAAGCATGTCATGATGAACCATGTGGTGGACACTTTGCTGACAAAAGGACAACCTATAAAATCCTCTCTTTAGGATATTATTGGCCGTCCCTCTTTAAAGATGCAAAACAATATGTCAAAAGATGTGACAGCTGCCAAAGAGTAGGGAAACCTACCTTCTCAAATGAAATGCCATTACAACCACAGGTACTCATCGAACCCTTTGAAAAATGGGCTTTAGACTTCATTGGACTTATTAATCCACCATCTAAATAAAGAAAGTATATATTGGTATGTATTGATTATGTCACAAATGTTTAGAAGCCAAAGCATGATTTTCTACTACCGAGCATTCAATTGTTAGTTTTCTTTATGAGGATATTTTTACTCGCTTTGGTGTGCCAAGAGAAATTGTGATAGATCAGGGAGGTCAATTCACATCCAAACTGGTGGAGAAGCTGATGGAAGAATACAACGTCAAGCATAGAAAATCTACTCCTTACCAGCAAGCAAATGGTCAAGTAGAGTCTAAAAACAAAGTTATTGAAGGCATCATTACCAAGACTGTTCATCTACACTGAAGATATTGGGAAGAAAGGCTTCCCGAAGCCTTATGGGCCTACAGAACTACATGGAGGAATACAACAAGACATTCTCCCTATGGACTTGTTTATGGGAAAGAAGTTCTACTCCCCATTGAGTTCCAAGTTAGAACCTTCAAGATGGTAGTTCAATTAGGAATGGATCTATCAGAAGCCCAAAAGCATAGAATGGAGCATTTGAATGAACTAGATGAGATCAGACAAGAAGCAATCCTAAGAACTAATCTAGTTCAATATCAAAGAGCTAAGTGACACGACAAATACATCAAGGAGAAAAAGTTTCAAGAAGGAGATTGGGCATTGCTATTTGATTCCAAGTTCAAAGATTTCAAAGGTAAATTTCAGACTCATTGGCTTGGGCTATATAGATTGACAAGTCTTGAGCAATGGATGGTAAGAATCAAAATCAATTGATGAGTATCAACTCATTTAGTGTGAAATGGGGTTAGTCCAAGAAAGGCTACACCTGAGATAGATCCAACCCAGCAAGAAATGTATGATTTTATTGAATCGTTGGAGAAGACTGCATCAGATCAAGGCACTTCATCTACCCAGCCTAATACAGCCCAAGAAGCTTTAATCCAATCACTAAAACATGAAGTTTTTGAACTGGAAGAACTGAATAGACACTTCAAAAGAGAAAATGAAACATTGTAAGAATAGAGCAGGTTGGATAAAATTATTCACGACAACACCATGTTGCCTCTTGGGCTATGGCAGAAGAAAAATAGGAAATTTAAGAAAAAGAGCAAGAGGTTGAGCAGAGCTCTTATCAACCTCAAATTCAGGTGCCTAATGAGAAAGCCTAGGATGACAGTGGTACCAAGAAAGAAGAAAAGAAGGTTGGATGTGTTAGTAGAGGTCTCAGAACACATGAACTGCAGGGAGGATGGTCACAATTTTGGTTGCATGAGGACATGCAACACCTTCATAGTGGGGGTATGTTGAGCCCTGAAACTACATCTCTTCTACACACTTTCCTAGACTTTTTCCCCTCACCGGTGCCTCATAAGCTATCAAAGATCATTTCATTTTGATTCTGAGAGTGCATTTAAGTGGTTTTCTAACTATATTTTTGCGTTTTCTATTTGACTTAGATTTTTCTCATCATTTACAAAATGCAGCCACTTTCCACAGCTGACTCGAGATTCCGCAGTTGTTTTTGTTGATCTCTAGGTTACAAGTGTCAGCAAGCAAAACGAGGCACGTGGGAAGTTTAGGAATGATCTGGACATGGACCAGGTCCTATTGGTTCAGCCAAATTCATAAAGGAAAGCCTTGGTCAAACGATGGTCAAACAAGGAGTTCTACGCCAAACAGGTCTATGTTTTCAACACGTGAAGGGTCCGAGACCGTTCCTAGATCCATGGATTCATTTTGACAGCTGTAGACTACCTCCACAACGCAAATCCAACATCCACCTTTTGGTAGATTGAATGATCATGGCAACCAATATGCTAAGCTCACGGGTGCTATATTTTTATGTGTCCTCTACTAAAGGTGTTTCATAGGGAAAACAATTATGTAATTTCCTTTATAAATAACGTGTTTGCAAATACATGGAGCTAGTTTTTTTTATATAGTCTTGCTATTATTTTATGTACTTTTGTCGTGACAATGGTCCTGATGTTGTAACGAGAGGATCCTTCCTTTGTTTTGCAATATAACAAGACTATGTTTTATATGACTGTGTGAGCATAATTCCAGACTGGCAGCATGTTAACCAAGGCCATGCAGAGGGCCCCTACTAGCTGAGGTTTTGTCTCTTTATTTCTGTAAAGTTTTTATGTGTTGTTTTCTTATTTCCATTGTAGATATTTCATAGTTTGTTCACCTGTGTATATTTCATAATTTAGTTATGGTGTTAATGTTTCATTCCTGTACATGATTTTCCAAGCATTGTATATTTTTGCTAACATTGATTAGTGTGTTTCAGGACAGGCTAGGCTTGAGCGTTTTCATACAATTTTTGCAATAAATAGTGACATGAGATTGGCCTCTCTGCTAACTTTGTTTTTTTAGCTTTTCAATTTCAGTTATGCTTTGATTTCAGTCTTATTCATTTGTTGTTGTTAGTTAGTTTAGATATCAAATTCTTCATGTCATTTAACGTTATCTCTAGAGCCATGGCTTAACCCCAAAAAGCTACTTGGCGAGCTATTAGATTATGATTGAGGTGATTTGATTTCACTTTCATTTCTGCAATTAGATATCAGGTTATTCATGACATTTGACGTTATCTCCAGAGCCATGGCTTAACCTCGAAAAGCTACTTGGCGAGATATCAGATTATGAGTGAAGTGATTTGATTTTACTTTTATTTTTTTTGCAATTGGATATCAGGTTCTTCATGTTATTGGCGTTATCTCTAGAGCTATGGCTTAACCCCGAAAAGCTATTTGGCGAGCTATTGGACTATAAGTGAAGTGACTTGATTTTATTTTCATTTGCAAGTAGGTAATTTAGATATCAATTCCTCATGTTATTGATGTTATCTCCAGAGCCATGGCTTAACCTCGAAAAGCTACTTGGCGAGCTATCGGACTATAAGTGAAGTGAATTGATTTTACTTTCATTAGTCTACAATTTTTGGTTTGTTTGAGTGCAATAGCTTAACTTTTATTTCTGTATTTAGATGAGCAGCAGAGATAGTGATTTCATGATCAGTAGTTCATCATTTGTTTTATTTGAATAGCTGCACATTTACATTTTTGTTCAAGTACTAATTTCATCACTAGTATGTTTTGAGATCCTTTGAAGTGTTAAGCTCTAGAAGTTATCATAAGGGACATAATTACCTTAAATCTATATCCATACTTGCCTTCTAAAGTATTCTTAAAACTTAGGAATAGGATTTCCATTCGCATTAGGAGACAAACAAAGACAAAACCCCCAAAACAAAATAAAATTTAAAACAATAAGAACTAAGAAAGAGGTTGTCTTGCACATACAGTGCGCCACACTTCATTAGTTTATGACTCTCGGATTGATAATTTATGTAGCAATTTAGGACACACTAAAATGACTAAACAATCCGTTTATGTGTCGATTTCTGAGATCTCAACCGGGTATCGTACAAAGAGAAATATCTGATCCCCTCCATGGAAAAAATCCTCCAAATTGTCTTCGGGTCGGAAATATTTTCCTTGCTTGATGTTTTCTTTGGCTACAATCAGGTCCTAGTTTCTGAACTAGACCGGAATAAAACAAATTTTAGGACGAAGTGGGGAATGTTCGCATTCCATTACATGCCTTTCGGACTTATTAATGTCAACACAACATTCCAGAGAGAAATGGACATCACTTTCAGGGGTTTAATGGGCCAAAGTTTGGTGATTCACCTCAATGATGTCACTATCTTTTTGAAAATAAGGTCCGACCACCTCCACCATCTAACTAAGATTTTCGAATGGTGCTAGAAAAATGGGATTTCGCTTAACCCCAAATTCATGATCTCCGAGGGAAATCTCCTTGGACATATCATCACCAAAGACGGAATCACCATCGATCTTGACCATGTGAAAGATATAGCACAGATTCCTCCTCCAAGTAGCAAAAAATGTGTGCAATATTTCCATGATAAATCAATTTCCTTTACAAATTTATTTCAGATTTTACCCAAATTGTTAAGCCATTGTAGAACATGATCAATAAAGATTTATTGTTCAAGTGGAACCAAGAAGAAAAGGAGGCTTTTGATCGCATCAAGAAAGCTATCGTTGAGGTCCCTTCCTTCTTGAGCCCAAACTTCAACAGGGATTTCATCTTACACACTTTTGCATCAGATTCATCCTTAGCTGTCATCCTCATGCAAAAGGATAACAATAATGATAAACGTCCTATATCTTTCATGAGTGCAGCACTGCGAGGCACAAAACTCAATTACCCTGACATAGATAAGAAAGCATATGTGGTCTACAAATAAGTTGAACATTTCAGACCATACATTATCAAGAACCATGTCATAGTGATAGTTCTGCACCCTACTGTCAGGTCACTCTTAATCCAACAAGAGTTGGATGAGAGGAGAGCCAACTGTATCACTTTCCTCTAGGAATATGATTTGGAGTTCAACCCTCTCACACGGTGAAAGGGCACAGGCTATGTGAACTAACTGCTAAAGTCGTAGACCAACAAGGCGAGGAGGGAGAAGGTTGGGAGCATAAGCTTGAAATGTATCAAAATGAACTACTTGGCTCCCATGACCCCTCATCATGGTACTCTGACCTGAAGCAATACCTAGGGAAAGGGACCCTACCGCCTACCTTGTTTACAAAGCATAAGAGGGAAATAAGGCTCAAAGTTGCTTCATATCAAATGGATCAAGGTAATCTATTTCGAAAACACAACCTTAGCATGCTACTAAGATGTTTGGAATATGATGAAGCCTAGTGGGTATTGAAAGAGTTGCATGATAATGGCAGAAGTGTCCTCAGACACATAATTTTATTAATCAGAAAAAAATAATTACATAATTGATTTGCAAGAGCTTACACCCGAACAACACAAACACTCTTGCAATGAGCTATTTATA
>APFE031003246.1:0-14443 GCA_000404065.3 Pinus taeda | reverse complement strand
TGTCCCCATATTGTTATTATTGTGCCCCATAGAATCCCTCTATTGTTATTTTTGTGGCTTTATATTATTATGTTAGGTCAGCTGGGTTATATTGTGACTCCTTAGACTCCTATATATAGAAAGGAGGTTTTGTCATTTGAATCATCAAAGAATCATTCATTTGTGTAATATAAAGGAGGTTGCCCCCTCGAAGAGGCTGAATTCTAAGGCGTTGATCTATCTTTTCTATCTTTTTGTGAGCTGGTTTCATAACAAATTTCCCCAATGGCCAAAGAAGCATATGAGTACATCAAAATATACCTTTAAAATATAATTTTCTTTTTCTCGAAAATTAAGCAATCAATCTCCCCTTTTACTTTGATTTCAAAACAAAGAAATCAATCTCCCTTTTCAATTTTGATTCAAATTGATAAAGAATGGTCTTATCATTTCAAATTGATAAGGAAATTCAAACAAGGGTCTTGTCATTTCTAACAAGATATCTATGCAACTATCCTATAAGAAATCTCGATGAATTTGTAATGCCTAAAAATATAAAAGAATAAATAAATGTTTTGGGTACACACGTGGAAGAGAACCAAAATTATGGGTCAATATTCAAAGGCCACACGTTGGTTTTAACCATGTACAGTTAATTGTTTCAAAGGAAAACACACACATTGACATAGAGATTTTACACCTAGAATCCCAAATCAAGAAAACAAAAATATTTTTCAGTGTATATTCTTGTTTATAGTATTACAATACAATATATATCCCACAACATCCAAATTTCTAATCCATATACCCTATATTAGATTACAACAATAGTTCCTTAATCAAAACTACAAACCCATGGGCTAAACCACCATGCACCACAAAGTTGCCAAAGGAAAAAATCATGTGCCGAAACCCCCAAAAATAGAGGCAAAAAACTGCCCAAAAAAATTTTGGGGTCCACTACCCCCAAACCCTTGAGTAGGGATTAATTATACCATTTTGTGAACCCCCAAGCAAGGGGGCTTCTCCACCCCCACTACACCCAATGCAATGTATAGCACATGCAGGTAGTCGTGTAAAGAACATAACACATACCCAACATTCTCCCACTCGTTAAGTTTCTTTGAACACAAAGAGTATCGCGAGTACATGATAAACAATCCAAGGAAATAATGCCATTGTTTCTCTACGCCAAAGATAAATTCTTAGTGCTCGCAATTTTTTAAATGAATCTACAACATCCTTTAAAGTATCCACCTTCACTAGAAACACCTTCTTTTATTCAATTGTATCTCTCACAAAGTGATATTGAACATAAATATGCTATGTATTAGAATGATATGTTGGGTTCTTTTCCAAGAATATTTCATTATTAACTATCGCAAGCTATCCTCATAGCTCGCACTACCAACTTAATACCTTAACAGAATCCATGTAACCATACTACTTCCTTGCTTGCATGAATGGTTTCCATATATTTAGCTTCTTTAGTTGAGAGTGACATTATAGACTATCTCTTGCACATCCAATTGATTGCTCCTCCATATAGGTTAAACACATACCCACTTATATCTCTTCTATAATCTAAATCTATAGCCCATTCTGCATCAAGAAAATCCATGTATGTACAACACTCTATTTAATATTGATCTTCTTTGGTAGCACAATCCATAGCCAATAGTGCCACACATTTACTTGAAAACCATCTTAACTGCTTTCCAATGCTCCTTCCCCGGCTTTGACAAATACTTAATACTCCCACTACATGTGCAATGTCTAGTCTAATATAGACCATAGCATACATCAAAATTCCAACTGCACTAGCATATGGAACATGAGACATGTCCTATTTCTCTTCATGTTTTGGGACATTAATCTACAAATCAATTTACACCTAGAGGAATATGCACCCTTATTAGTTTACATTCCTATATATTAAACCTATACAATATTATCTCAACTTACTTTCTCTGATTTAACCAATTTTTTATGTTTTCTTGATCTCCTCTAATTTCCATGCCCAAAATGAAATGTGTACCACTGAGTTCCTTCATGCCAAATTTAGAGAACAACTGAGATTTCACTTTTCAGATTATTTCCCTGTCATTTCCAATCAACAACATATCATCCACATAGAAGACCAAATAAATTATATGATCACCGACTAATTTGAAATATACACAATTATTAGCTTTTCTCCTTATGAATCCAAGTTCCAATATATAATTATCAAAAAAATTATACCACGTCCTTGGACATTACTTTAACCCATATATGGACTTTTTCAACCTACACACCAACTCTTCTTTACCTTCAATGCAAATCCTTTTGGCTACTTCATGTAAATTTCGTCTTTCATATCCCCATGTAGGAATGTTGTCTTTACATCTATTTGTTCTACTAAAAAATAAAATGTACGGGAAATAGATAAAAGAAATCTAATAGAAGTTAACTTGGAAATGGGAGAAAAGATCTCACCAAATTCAATTCCCTCTACTTGGAAATAACCTTTTTCATATTAACGTGGCTTCATATTTCTCCACCCTATCTTATGCATTCAATATCTTCTTAAACACCCATTTGTTACCTATGGGATTTCTTCCAACATGAAACTCCACTAGATCCCAAGCCTCATTCTTGTTCAAGGATGACGTTTCTTCAGCCATGTCCTTTTTATATGGTTTTCCATCCAATGAATCCATTACTCCCCTAATATTCCTAGGATCATCATGAGTAATAAACGAAGAAAAAATTGAGTAGAAATTAGGTGGACTATACCTTTTCTCTTTCCTTCTTTCCTGAACCAATATCCTCAACACTAGAGTATGTGGATCTTCTTCTTCTTATTCCTATTCTTCTATAGAGTAATATTCATCATCCTTTAATTCAATATCTATATTTTCTAATAATTTTTCACTTGGTAGGAATTCCTATTTCACAACATCTTTGATTTCTCTAAATACTAAATCTCTACTATATAAAATATTCTTAATTCATAGGTTTCAAAAGTTATAACCTTCCAGACCATCTTTATATCCAATAAAGATGCACTTTTCAACTTTCTTATCCATGGCACTCTTGTTCTCCTTTGTAACATGTACATAAGCATCATATAAAATACCTTGATATGTTTAAAAGAGGGTCTCTTACCAATCCATACCTCATGTAGAATATTATCATATAGCATTGATGGGGATGATATATTTACTAGGTAACATACAGTGTCCACTGCCTTTGTTTAAAATTCTTGTCCTAGCCCAGAACCACTAAGCATGCTCCTTTATTTCTCCATCAATGTCATATTCATCCTTTCTGTAACTCCATTATATTGAGGTGTGTATGGATTATTATTGTGACTTGTTATACTGCACTTCTTACAGAATTGTTCAAAATCATTCTTGTAGAATTATCCATCGTTATTTGTCCTTAGCACCTTAACTTTATTCTCTATCTAATGTTCCACAAGAGACTTAAACTCATTGAATTTTTCAAAGACTTCATATTTCTTCCTAAGGAAATAAATCCTTATATTCTTCAAGAATTCATCTATAGATGAGACATTGTACATATATTTACCCAGTGGTGGAACTGACACGGGTCCAAACACATCATTGTGCACTAACTATAATATTCCCTCTAACCTCAGAGAACCACAGGAGAGTCTTACTTGATTCTATTTCCCATATAAACAATGCTAATATAAATCAAAATCTATAGAGCACTTAAGAATACCTTCTACCAGACCATTTTCATGCAATCTTGAAGGCCCTTCTCTCCAATACCTCCCAGTGTTTGATGCCACGGAATAGTATTTTATCTATAGGTTGTAGTAGTTTCTTCTTCTTCTGATCCACTCTCAGGAACAATGAAACTCTTGCAATCATCACTAGAATTTCTTCCCAATAGCTTGTACAGAGTTCCAATTCGAATTCCCCTCAACAATACCATTGCTCCTCGAACCATCCTATAGGTATATTTTTCAAACATTATTTTTACACTTGCATCACCCATATTTCTTACATAAATCAAATTTTTGGCCAATATTAGGATGTGCATAACACCAAGGAGTGCCTTAATACTTCCACCCATGAGCTTCAACTTGAATTTTTCTCATCTTATGATTCTCGTTGTCTATTCATCTCCTAAGAAAACATTGTGACCATCATATCTTCCATACTTGCAAAACGTTGAAAATGGTTGGTATTGATGTCAAAGGTTGTCCAAATGAAAGAGAAATTTACATAGTAAAATATCATATTTTGAGACCTTTCCAACTATATATGGCACACCTTCTGGAAATATTGTTTTTGGAAATTTTTTGATGCCCCATTTACATACCCAATATTTGAATGCATTTTTACTCCAATTAACTAGCTCACCAACGGTATATGGCACTCCCTCTAACTCCTCATAGTTGAGGAGAAATTATTTTTTGAATATTCAGCATACATTATGCTAATTTCACATGTCAACCCATCCAGTGGACAACTCAATCTAGTCTAAACCCCAAATCCACTATAGATAGGCTTGAGAAGGAGAATTTCTAGTCACTCACTCAAGAAAATTGGTTCTATTCTAAGGTAGCCAAGGAGCGGATATAAAGTTCATACCTCATGAACCAAAGGGAAAAGAAGTAAATCTGAGTTCTAGTCGAGTTGGAGGAATTTTTATGGGATATATTTTCTACCTTGCTTGGGATGTAAAAGGGGTCTTGGCACACATTTTGGGAAGGTAATTTGTTCTAGTTTGAAGGAGGTTGAATTCTAGTGTGTAGGAGGTCGAATTCTGGTCTACTTTAGAGGCTGAGTTTCAGCTCTATTGAGACCAAGTTTTAGCCCTATTGGAAATGGCTCAACTACTCAAAAAACTAAAGAAAATATCCAAATTGAAAGTCAAGTTACCTCTTGTTTATTTTAATTGGGTGAGATAGGACATTTT
The DNA here is from genome assembly GCA_000404065.3 of Pinus taeda. Lineage (NCBI taxonomy): Eukaryota > Viridiplantae > Streptophyta > Pinopsida > Pinales > Pinaceae > Pinus > Pinus taeda. The sequence continues at coordinate 9,526 of APFE031003246.1, read as the reverse complement.
TCTGCTAAGTGTCATTTCAGGGAAGATATTGATGGTGAGGAGGAACCCAGAAAAAGGGTCTCCAAAGGGGAATCTTCAAAAAAGAAGAATATCTATTCCAAAGAGGATAATGATTTTTCTGAAGAAGAAGAATATGATTATGATGGTTATAGAAGATAGATCCTTTTTTTAGTCACAAATGAAGAATCCAACATAGACAAACAAAAGGAGCAAAAAGAAAAAGAGGAAGAAGAAGGGGTTGAAGGAATACTGGATCTTGAAGTAGAATCTATCAATACATTAGAAGAAATTGATAACCTCAAGAAGAAGAAGAAAATATTATCCAAGGAAAACATCTCCGTCAAGATTGAAAAAAATGAAGCAAAAAGAGTGTAAGAAATGTTGAATGGATAGCTAAAAGAAAAGGAAGAAAATTGTGAAAAGCTTGAAGTAGAAATTCTCTCATTAAGGAAAGAGATAGATAAGTTCAACAAAAACGTGAAAATATCGCAAACCCTAGATGTTATTCTCAGCAATCAAAGATCATCATATGACAAGGCCGATCTTGGTTATATGGGTGAGAATTCATACAAAGAAGATGCAAACATCAAGTCACTAGGTAAGGAAGTTGAAGAAAATCCTTAAATCTCCAATCTCAGCAAGAAAAAGGACAAAAGTCGAGAAGAGTCTAGAAACACTACTACACAAAAAAGTTATGATGATGCTCTCAAGAAGTCCATTCATAATGCATGTAGAAATGCATTAAGGGACAAGGACCAGAAATCTTCTCCAAAGTAGATCAACTCTAGAATAATTGTTCCATTAAGTTAATCATACACAACTGGGTATCAAACTATTTTTCTTGGTCACTCTTTCTTATGTAGAAATTTTGGACATCAAGTTAGAGAGTGTAGAGCTTATAATGATTATGATAGAGGTTCTTACCAAAGCTCTATGAATAAGTTGTAGACAACTAAATCAAATATATTGATGGATTCAATAACATAAATCATAATTCATTTGCTCCATTATCCAAGTCTAGTATAAAGTGTTACAAATGCAACAATTTTGGACATGTGGCACTAGATTATCCTACAAAGTCAAGATAAGGATCTTGGAAGAGAAAATAGAAAGAACTACAAATAGAAAAAAGTGGGGTAGTTACGTATACTTGAAATAATAAAAGTCAGTGGTACGTTGATAGTGGGTGCTCTAAACACATGACTGGAGATCAAAATAAATGTATTACTCTAAAAGAAGAAAAAGGATAAAATGCGTCTTTTGGAGACAATGGATCTGCAAGAATCACTGGAAGAGGTATAGTAAACCTTGACAATTATAGGAGTAAAGCACACAAAAAATTGTACGTTGAAGGACCCTAAACATAATCTTTTAAGTGTCATTCAAACGTGCGATCAAGGTTATGATCTCACTTTTGTGCTAGAGATCATGAAATAAGGAAGACTAATTCAAGAATATTAGTGGCAAGAAAGATAAGGACTCGAGAAAAATGCTACATTAGATAGACATGTGAGATTTGGTTATGGTGTAAAAGGCTAGGATTCTTGAGTTTTTATAGTTTGATAAAAATTAACAAAAGACAAGCAGTGAGAGATATGCCCAAAATCTCAAAAATAGCAAGCACCATCTGCAAATCTTGCTAACAAATCAAAGGAGTTCTCAACATTAAGGCAACTAGAGATTGTTCACCTATATTTATGCAAACCAACAAGAACACCAACCCTACAAAGTGAAAGGTACTTTATGTTGTTTATTGATGATTATACTAGAATGGTTTGGGTTGCATTTCTTAAAAAAAATCAAAAGCACTAGATACTTTAAAACCGTTCAAAGCCTCAGTTGAAAATGAAAATGGTCTAAGAATCGGATGAATGCATTGACTACTAGAGCGGACTGTGCTTCTAGAGGGCGACTGTTAGGGTTTAGGTAATGATCTAGGGTTCCGCCTGGGCAGCGTCTGTTACAGGCCTGGAGAACCACAAATCTAGACTGGCAGCACTGTTTCGAAAGGGGCGTTTGCTGTCGGACTGGATGGGCGCAGAGGGGTCCAGTGGGACCCCTACTTTCAAACAGGTCATCCTGCAGAAACGACATCAGAACATGAAGGAAGGAGTCAGAATAGAGGGTCAGAACAGCTCACTGCTGAACAGCAGAAACAAAAAGGAGAAGACGCCAATGATGTCTGACAAGACTGTTTTCTCTGCAGAAGTCAGGTTCTCAGAGGAGCAGGATAGGGGAAGCAATCAAGACGGAACCGCTGCAAAGTTTCAGCCCTCAGGAAAGCAGGAAGCTGAACCACAAGCAGACAAAGAACAAAAAGACAATAATAAGAAGCAACCGGAGAAGGAGGGAGAAGCCAGCGCGCCCCCCAACAGACATCAGGCCACTAGCAGTGCTTGTAATCCAAAGAAAACTTACAGTCTACGGGTGACAATCTCTGACCCGGAAATCCAGACCTATAGGGAGCACATGGCTGAACATGCCATCATCTGCAAATTCATGGGAATCTGCCAACGGAGAGGACTCTCTGCCAATGGATAAGGCAGATGTGGAAACCTAAAGGAGATGTGTAGTTACATCTAGGAGCAAGAGGGTTTTTCACTGTCGTCTTCACTAGCATTGAAGACAAAGACAAGGTTTTCGAGGGTGGCTCGTATTTTCTAGCCTCAGCAGATTTATATATGAGACCCTGGTAGCCGAACTTTGTCTCGGAAAAAGAATCTTTCACTCAAGTCCCGGTATGGATAAGACTCTTTTCTCTCCCGATCGATTACTGGGGGTTGAATGCCTTGAAGCAAATAGGGGATAAGCTCGGAACGTTTTTCAAAGCATCGGAAGCTACCCTGCAGAAAAGATACACTTCTTGTGCAAGAATCTGTGTCGAAATGGATGTATCTGGAGCACTTCATGAAGGGGTATGGCTGGAGTACAGGGATGAGGAATATTTTCAAGCGTTAGATTATGAACAAATACCCTTCAGGTGTTGGAAGTGTCATGAGCATGGACATCTGATGAGGGACTGTCCTTTGAACAGAAAGGAAACAGAAGAAGACAAAACCCAGAACAACAAAGACAAAAACAACTATATCAAACCAAAGTACAGGCAAAGGGCCAACAGAAGAAGGAATGTTAGAGGAGACACAAGGAAAAACCTCTTCAGTAAGCCTTTTGAATATCTAGACCTGGAGACTGACTCAGAGGAAAAAAAGAACCCCACTGATAAGGAAGCAGAGCAAGAAGGACAGGAACACCCCCCAGCGGAAGGTAAAGAAACAGGAAGTCCTAGCGATGAAGTCCAAATGCAAGACAGAATAGAGGAGTCGGACTACGAAACAGAGATGTTAACTAGTGAAGCGGGAAGTGAAGATCAGGAGCTAGATGAAACACTAGCAATGGCAGGTTTAGACCTAACAGCACTTGTGGACAAATGGAAAGCCAACGGGATTGAAACAGCTCCGGAGGAAGAGATAAGGACGGTCAAGGACCTCTTCATAGCACGGCAAAAAGAAATCATAGAGAAACAGAAGCACAAACTAGGCGTCATCAAAGGAGGCAACCTTCAACACAAAACATCTCTAGGCAAAATCTCTGGTTCAGTACACAAACGCCGCAGAGGGCACAAATCAAATGGAGAACAATTGCAGGAGCTGGGGGAGATCTTGATCAATGCAGGTCAGATAAAGCAGTTAAGTGAGTACCCGTCCTTCCTAAAATCTAGTTAATCATGAAGATTGTATCCTGGAACGCAAGAGGGATGAATAGCCAAAATAAACAAAGACTTCTAAAGAGACAGATGGAAAAAAATAATCCAGATATGCTGTTTTTACAAGAGACAAAGTGCAACAAAGATCTCACAGAAAAGCTACGAGTCAAATTAGGAAGAAATTTTGAAGTCCTAGAGATAGAAAGCAAAGGGCGCGAAGGAGGTTTAGCAACCTTCTGGGATACCAGACGATATCAGGTAGTCGCAGCTGAAGCAAGCAAGAACTACTTGGCCATGGAGATGCAACCTACAGGTAACTCTTCCTCTTTCCTTTGCATCAATATCTACAGTCCTCAAAGGTTAGAAGATAAACTTGCTTTCCTAGAATCCTTGAATAAACTCATGGAGAGACACCCAAATGCAAACTTCATCCTGGGAGGGGATTTCAATATGATTACCTCCCTCCTGGAGAAAAAAGGAGGGCTCTGGAAGCTTAATAGGGATGGAGAACAGTTTAAAGACTTTATTGATAATGCAAGATTAGTGGATGTGTACCCCAAACAAGGTAAATTTACCTGGAACAACAGAAGGGGAGGTGAAAGTTTGATCTCCTCAAGACTGGACCGCTTTCTTGTTTCGGAGAATTTATTATTAGATGGAAAAAGCGTGGAGTCAAGCATACTTCCTAGTGGAGGATCGGACCACTGGCCGATCTCTCTCATAGTCGAGGTTCCAGGAACTCCCAGGAACAAACCCTTCCGATTCGAAAAGTTTTGGATCGAACACCCTAATTTCCTCACCATGGTGGAAAAATGGTGGTCAGAACCCTTAGATGAAGAAGGGTCCAAAATGTTCAATTTGCAAAAAAAACTAAAAAACATCAAATTGAAATTAAAAGACTGGAACAAAACAGTTTTTGGGAATATATTTCAGGAAAAAGCAACCATTGAACAAAAATTGGAACAAATTCATAAGAACGAAATGGCAGGCAGAAGAGATGAGGAATCATGTGCACAAGAGAAAGAGCTCACTCAACAATGGCACAATAGATGCAAGCAGGAAGAGACATTATGGAAACAGAAATTTCGAGTTCTATGGCTAAAGGAAGAAGAGAAAAATACTAAATTTTTCCACAGATCGGCCATGGATTACAGAAGTGTTAACAAGATCCTGGAACTGAAGAATAGTGAAGGAGAAATCCTCAGAAATCATAAGGATATCTTCGATCTACTTTCAAATCACTTCAGCAACATAGCACGAGAACCGGAGATCAATAGGGAGGCGGCCATTCAAGAAATAACCAATGCCATTCCCAACTCAATCACAGAGGAGCAGAATTGGGCCCTAAGGAAAACGATCACTATGGAAGAGGTTGAGGAAGCAGTCAGGAACATGCCTAATGACAAAGCGCCGGGACCAGATGGATTCACCATCAATTTCTACAAAGCCTGCTGGAAAATTGTCAAGAACGACATTTGGGAGATCGTGGAAGATTCAAGAAGATCTAAAACTATCCTTAAATCACTCAATTCAACTTTTATTGCTCTAGTTCCCAAAGTAGAGGAGGCCAACACTCTGGAAAAGTTCAGACCAATAGCCCTTTGCAACGTTATGTACAAGATCATATCAAAAATTATTTCCAACAGGCTGAAGATGATCCTCCCGGGCATCATTTCGCAGGAACAGTCCGGCTACGTGGAAGGCAGGCAGATTCTAGACAACATTTTGCTAGCCCAGGAGATGATACACTCTCTCCATTCAAGGAAAGCAGCTGGAATGCTAATGCAGTTGGACCTATCCAAAGCTTATGACAAGGTGAGTTGGACTTACCTGGAAGCAATTTTAGACGCTTTTGGCTTCAGCAAGCCGTGGATCAAATGGATCTTAGCGCTTATTAAATCCCTGAGATACTCTATTCTGGTGAATGGAACTCCTTCCACGCCCTTAAGCCCTTCAAGAGGCATAAGACAAGGGGACCCTCTATCCCCTTTTTTGTTTGTCATTCTAATGGAAGGCCTAAGCAGATTAATCGCCAAGAGAAAAGAAGATGGCCAAATCAATGGTTTACAGCCTATCAGATCCTGCCCTGCCACCACACATCAACAATTCATGGATGATACCATGTTACATGGTACCCCCACTGTGAAAGAAGCCACTGCGTACAGAGATATTCTCCATCTCTTTAGCAGAGCCTCGGGTATGGAGATTAACTTCTCCAAATCAACCATTTTCTTCTTCAACACTCATCAAGCTGTTCAATCTCATCTATCCAGACTGCTAGGGTTTAAAATTGGTTCCTTACCTTCCAGATATCTAGGTGCCCCCCTAACCCTTAAACCTTGGCAAAAGGCTCATTGGGAGAAAGTCCTGGCCAACATGGAAAGGAGATGCAAACATTGAACTAACAGAGCCCTGAATTTTGCAGGCAGACTAGTTCTCACGAAAGCAATCTTGCAGGCCATACCCCAATACTTGCTCTCGATCCTTCCGGCTCCTAAAGGCATCTTAGATCAAATAAGAAGTATTCAGCGTTCTTTCCTATGGAGTGTAAATAGTGAGAAGAGGAAGTGGTCGCTGGTGGCTTGGAAAAAACTTTGCAGACCAAAGAACAGGGGAGGCCTGAATCTGGTTGATCCCTCAGTAGTTAACAGAGTCTGCGGAGCCAAAATTTGGTGGAAGTGGATATCAAACACGACCCTCCCATGGGCCAATCTTTGGAAGGAGAAGTACAGGCCGACCGGGTGCAATCTGGATCTCATAAGAATGCAGGAATCCCCCAATGGATCCCCTATATGGAATCACGCTCAAGCCAATAGAAGCATTGTCCAGGATCATAGCTTCTGGGAAATTCGGAATGGGACACAAGCTCTCTTCTGGGAGGATGCTTGGCAGCAATCCCCGAAATTAGAATCCCCTACCCTCCAACCCTTAAAGCTATCGAACCAAACAGAGGGCCATAGCAGAGTCAACCACTATTGGAACCCTTCCAGTGAAGACCCGTAGTGGAGAGAATGGAAAGTTTTCAACCCAGACCACAATGAAGTGCCTCATGATGTTATCCACGATTTAAACCAACAAATTCTCAAAAGAAAGATTAGAATAGCTGTTGAAAATGACAAGCTCAGATGGGGACCGAAAGGTAATGGGGAGTTCTCGCTTAAAGAAGCAAGAAGCATTATCGAAAGAGAAGAACAGCCCGACACCATGCCATGGGCCGACAAAGTTTGGGATAACTTTCAATGGCCGAAAATAAGAACCTTTCTGTGGCTTCTTATGCAGAGGAGGACTCTAACTTGGGAGAACCTACTAAGAAAGGGATTTCAGGGACCTTCGAGATGCCCCATGTGCCTGCAGGAGGAGGAAACGATGAATCACCTTTTCAACTCCTGTGAGTGGGCATCCCAGTTATGGCTGTGGATGGAAGCAATATTGGAAGATACGGATCGGAACAGGGACTCCATTTAGGATTCTATAACCAACTGGAGAAGGAATTTTTCTAGGATTAACAGAGTGGACAGCATTTGGAAATGCACCCCAGGGTTCATTACTTGGACAATATGGAAAGAAAGGAATTGACGAATCTTCACAGAAGAGAACCGTAACATTGAATGCGCAAAAGAATCCATATTAATCAATATCAAACAGCTGGTTCAGGCAAAATGCAAAATTGATCCAAATGATAAACCAACGGGAAAGGACTTATGCATTTTAAAGAAATTTCAACTGGAAGCCTCCAGCAGTTGTCCCTCCGGAGAAAACAGAGCCCACACCTCCTCTCAACTTCACAGCTGGCAACTACCTCCGGAAGCCTGCCTCAAATTGAATTTTGATGGAGCTTTGAGGGGTAACCCAGGTATAGCAGGAATCGGAGGGGCCATTCGAAATCACAAAGGATATATCATCCACATTTTTTGCAGGTCGTTGGGGGAATGCATGAACAATGAAGCAGAATTCGCAGCGATGGAGCAAGGTCTAAAGATTCTCAGGTCCTTCAGACAAGGTAATTTCATAGTGGAGGGGGATTCTTCTTTGGCAATCTCTGCGGCAAAGTGCCTTCAAGCAGGAACTCACACCAGTAAAGTAACCAAACATTGGAGACTGGCGAAGGCTACCGAGAGTATAGCGGAATTGATAGCAGATCTGAGAGGCATTGTCTTCCAATCTATCAGAAGAAAGGCAAATGGACTGGCTGATTTCCTGGCAAACCACGGGGCTGACACACCACACCTCATCACGAACAGCTGTTGGCAGGACGTAAACTGCCCAACCCTCAAGGTGACATGTGCACAGTTGGCAGAAAAGGACAATATCCAAGCCGACTCATCCTAAGGGGTGACGGCCCCAGTGCCAGGCACCGGAATGAGAAAATCATCGGCATCAGCAATAATCATGACCACAGTAATGGAATGACAGGACGACTAGGACAGGGGACATCCCGGCGGCAGCATGCCAGCACAAGGATCGATCATCACATTTCAACTTATCGAACCAACTGCATCAACATTGGCCAATTCGTTACATATGGCAGGAAATCGCATGACAAGGTACCCAGAGCATTTATGTCAAACCATAAAGAAGCAGAGGGGATCGAAGCTCGGCACAGGAGGAATCAGCAGGCTGCAACACAGAGCACCCCCGTTACTTCCAATCACCGTAACGATCTTTCAACCGTACAACACACTTGGCATAAAGGTAATCAAGTCATGAGCAGCCACTTCTTCTTTGATTCAGCCTGTAACGGCCTCGCCTGTGCGAACCTAATTCCCATTTATGGCATCGGTACCCGAAGAATGAGCGGGACAGAAACCATCCTTAGACGATTTCATAATCGGAGAGGCTATAAAGCAAGATCTCTCAACCCTATTTTTCCCACAACTTATCAAGAGAAGGTTGAGAACAAGTCCGCTAACGATAATTGCTGTAGTGGGAGAAGGTATAGAGGGATAATCATGGACGCGGGTGGTAGTCGCTGCGCTGCAGCTAATCAGGACCTCTATGAAGCGAAGAGAGGGTATGAAACTCGAGCCATTGCCAAGCACAAGCGCAAGGTGGCGGAGCTGGAAGACAAGGTTAAGCAGGAAGAGAGAGGTCGCACGGAGGAGGAGGTTGCTGCAGAAGTGGATTGGCTGAAAGATCCAGGCACCCCTTCTAAGAGGGCCACTCAGTTTGTGCGGACCAAAGCGGAAAGCTGGCGCACAAAGACACTAATTGCCAAAGCGTTGGAATCCATTGAAAAGGAGAGGCCGAAAATCATCACTGAAGTGAACTTAACGGAAGCTCAAATGGCCAAGATCCTCGACTACAACAATGCTCTAGACAGTCGCATCACCAGGGTGCAGGATGCCATACATATCGTCGACCGCAAGCTAACTCTGTTAATTAAGCTGCTGAAAGATACCATCAACCAGGGCCCTGCTACCCCTCAGACCACAAATGCAACGGAGCAGGGTGATAATTTACTGGATGCAATGCAAGCCAGGGTGAATACCCATGCTGCACAGATGGGCCTGGATACCATCGGTCTGTTGGGCAAGCATATCTAATCTTAGCCCCTGTTCCTCTGCTCTTTTTGACTTCTTCTTTGTGTTTTCGGCTCCTTATGGCCTTTTCTGGGTATACCAATGTCAATGTCTCGGTCTGCTATGTCTCGGCACTCTCGCAGTTTACGAATAAGGTTTGCCAATGCCGCCCTGCGTGGTGTGCTTCCGGCAATTTAGTCATGGTGGTTAGCTTGTCCCAGTTGTCTATCTGCCACTGCAGATGTTTTGTACACTATTTTGTTATATAATATAATACTCTGACTTACACAAAAAAAAAAAAAAA